>ML395352.1:78376-103833 GCA_005239525.1 Nicotiana knightiana | reverse complement strand
TGGGCTAAATTCAAGCTGTTTCTGGGGAATGTCACTGAACCAAACTCATACCTTTATAACTGCGCATTGCATTGTTTTCTGGAGATGTTTTGATAATTCATTTTGTTCTTTGTTCGCAGATGGAAGACCAGATCCTACTCAAGGTCGAATCAGGGGTGGAGGTTTTGCCACTAACGGACAGTATGTTGAGATATCTTGTATTTTGTTTGAATTATTACAATGTTTAAGCCTATTAATTTCTAAGATACGCGGATTGAGGTTGTAAATTGCAAATTTCTGTTTTCTCAAAATAAACTTGCAACTTCTTTATATTGTTCTTTTTTTGTCCATGATGTCTGTGAGTGCACCTCATACAAGTACTACTGTAGGGGTAAACCAAAGAAGGGAAGAACCGGACCACGAGATGGAAGGAAGTTCCGAATATCAAACGACTTGGATCTTGATGATGAAGATGATCCAGATTCAGGCTTGAGATAGCTATCACTAACTTTATCCGCAAAAAACTGTGTTGTAGTTTGTTGTACCATAGTATTGTACAATCTCATGGTTGAATAAAATCCTACACAACTATGTATGCATGCAGTCGATAAGTTTCTAACAGTTAATCATCATTAGCTGTGGTTGTGGATGTGCTCAAGAACTTCCCTAGGTAAAGACACGTTCTGATCAAATTTGTACAGTAACATAATTTGACAAACAACAAGGGTTCTCAAGTGTTCATATTACTATGAGATGTTGGATAATGGATATATTTATTTAGTTTTTCAACTCTTTTTAGGTTTATATAGAGCTAGTTTGTGCTTTGCTAAAATGCCATGGTAGACCGAGTTATTTGATATTTGTACCGGTGGTGGGTGATAATCCCTTATGGGTTCCAAGGTATTCCTTTAATTATTAAGAGTTAAGGGATTTATCATTCAAAGGGAAGTAGACTACTCAAGAATTTTCTATTTTATTTGTTGGAATTGAATTTGAATAAAGAATTAATACAAGACGGAATCACTGAAATCTTGTTTCGTCTTCACTAGGAACTTGAGTAAGGAGTACACCTTTTTATTTTGGGATTTTCTAGAGTTTGAAAACGAGAACTCCTTTCCTTATTTGGTGTACCTACTTGTGCCGGATGAAAGGAAACTTTCACATCCGATTTTGAAGGGGGGAGATCCTATAGAATCCTTAACTATAGCTTCGCAGTGACAACCTTAATCGAATGTGTAGGATAGGTGGGAGGTGGTGACACACAACGACTAATTCTGAAAGACCACTCTTTCGTCTAAGGATGCCTAACCGCCGCACCGATCATTCGGAGGGAGGCGAGACATTGCGAGGTGGATAGTTTATCTGGGACGGATGCCTGCAGGTACTTGGTGGAATAGTTGAGGGACCGGACACCACTGATATAAAAAGAAAGTGTTGCTAAAGTGGATTGAAAAGTCATAAGATCTGGTTACTGGCAAAATAGGAAAAAGATGAAGGTGGACAGAATCAGCCAAATAACCTGCTCTCAAAGACTTCCATATCTGGATGAGGTCACTCTATAGCAGGTGAAATCAAGTCAATTCTTTTAAGATTCAATATGACAATCTTAAAAGGACCAAATCAAAGACAGTGTTTTATATTTAGCCTCGGACAGAAATACAGGGTAAAACTGCGTACAATATACCCTTATTGTCCGGTCTTTCCCGGGATCTCATGCATAGCGAGAGCTTAGTTCGCCGGGCTGCCCATTATATAATCACCAATGATTGAGGGTACATGTTAATATTGCGCCAGTAATTATGGCGAAGAGAACATAGATAATGCACCTAATGACAGTATTTCACTAATTAGTTAGCAATTTAGCTTTGTCCATAGTATCTGCTTTAATTTATGATGCAATACTAAAAAGAAATTTTATAAAATGGACGGACCTAATATAAATATAGAGAAGGTTATCAAAGAGCTATTTCTCTATTTGTTGACCACTTCAAGAGGTAAAAAGTCTATTTAAGATAATTCATTTATACCACAATAAATCCTTAATTCCGAGCAAGTTGGGGTCTGTTATATGAATTCTCCTTGTTAATGTCGCTCCTCCTTTAGGTGATCGTGAAACTATATAATTAAAAAAAAAAAAAAAACTAAACTAGCTGATCAGATAAAAGTTAATCACAAAATTAATGATTTTTTTGCAAGAAATAGTGTAATGCAGCCTCAGATAAAGATAATAATCCTCGAACGACGAGTTCAACACAGTTTAATTAGATGTAATTACAGTATGTCAAAACGTGCTAACTAAGTTTTGAAATGGTATTAGCAAAAATGATAACCACACAAATAGTTTGGAATATTGCTGTTAACACAGTTTAACTAGATGTAGTTTCAGAATGTCAAAACG
The DNA here is from genome assembly GCA_005239525.1 of Nicotiana knightiana. Classification (NCBI taxonomy): domain Eukaryota; kingdom Viridiplantae; phylum Streptophyta; class Magnoliopsida; order Solanales; family Solanaceae; genus Nicotiana; species Nicotiana knightiana. Next base: position 101,456 of record ML395352.1, on the reverse strand, counting down.
TGTTAACAAAGTTTTGAAATGATATTACCAAGAAAGATTTTTAAAAAAAAAAAAAAAAGCGGCCAAGTGCACTTAGCGTCCGCTATGCGCGAGATCCGGGGAAGGTTCGGACTACAAGGATCTATTATACGCAGTCTTACCATGCATTTCTGCAAGAAGATGTTTCCACGGCTCGAAACCCTGATCTCCTAATCACATGACAACAACTTTACCAGTTGCGCCAAGGCTCCTCTTCTGACAAAAAAGATAACAACACATATAAATTATAATGTTTTCTAATGCTTATTATAAGGAATTCGTATTACTAAAATTTAAACAATGAGAAGTAATTGTAATAAAATAAAAATTTCATAAGACAACAAAGATGATGTCCGTCGATGACTTGATCAATTCACCATTAATTACCTCGTCAACAAGATTTGGTAACATATCAAATAATGTGACAATTATATGAAGATCCTTTTAATGAGCTAATGTATTATAAGACGTTTTAAACTGCATAAATTATTACATATAAACATTAATGGTTTAACTAGCATATACGAAGAAGACAGATATCAACCTTTTCTTAGAACTTACATAAGCCAAATATCTACCTAAAAAAACTATTTCAAAGTGATTCAGACTTTATTTGGAATCTGCTACAAAAGTCATTAGATTAATCATATCTAATTTATTTTTTGAAATTATATAACGTACAATATGGCAAATTGCAATAACGTTCTCTGTTTTCCCTTTAACTTCTTCTTTATTATTATTATTATTATTATTATTATTATTATTATTATTATTTTGGTGGCAAACCTGAGTCTGACTTGGTGTTTTCCCTTAAAATTGGATAACAATTAAATTATACTGTGGTTTTAATGATATATGATTTCACTCAACAATTAATTGATAAATAAGAAGATAAATAACATAATTAAATTATGAGTAACGCAAACCAGTGTTCAAAAAGAACTCAGTCCTCGAGTCGAAGTACTCTCGAACTGATAAATGCAAGAATAGTTAGAAAATAGAACAAGCTGATAAATAATAATGTAAGCGAGAAAGAAAGAATTATATTGCTTTGATCTATGTGAATGATGATTACAAATGATCAGAACTCCCCTTTATATAGTAGAGAAATTCTACTTATGGTACAACTCTAATTATGGAAGAAAATCTCACGATTAGCTAACTAACCGTTTCTGATTTGATCCGTTCTGAGATTCACGCCATGATCTTCGACCAATCACAGATATCTTCACCTTTTTGTTATTGTGCCATCTCCGATCATACTCGATGTCTGTCTCGTTTGGCTCCGATTGCTACTAGCCTCGATCTTGACAGGTATCTCGATTCCGCACTTGGTATCTTATCCTCGTGTCTTAGTCTGTTCCGTTACGAAGATGTCCTTCGATGGAAATTACCCGTCTCGATCAAACAGTAAAATTGGGTGGGCCATATTTTAATCGTATACAGATAGTCCCCTCGTTTTTTGGAGTGTAACGACAAGAAACGAATGCAGCCTTCGAATTTTTGACCTCGACCTATCATGATGTCATCCCCGTGACGTACGCGATGGAAGTGACCGAATTGTCCCGTCGGTATAGTTCCCCAAATCATTAATGATTGTCAGTTGGTGGTCGGCCACTAGTGCCTTTGAACCGTCACCATAATCTCATAAATAGGCTCTCTCCTTATTGATTCAAATTTTACTTTCACTTTCTTCCTAATCTTCAAAGTTTTTACTTCTCCTAATTTCTTTCCTTCTACAAATCTTCAAGCTGCACCATTAACCTTTTTTCAAACACCAAGTCTTACTACCTTTTCTTTCTTTGAACCAATACAACAAATGGCAAAAACATCAAAAACGGTACCACAAAAGGAAGGTGCTTCTTCGTCACAGCCGGTCGGTGATAAAACTCCGGTGGAACCGCGCCCTAAGGAGTGTGTTCCCGGCGGGTGCGTCCTAAATTCTTATTTCAAGGTTGAGAGAGCTTCCTCGGTCCCTGGCCGGTGCGAGACAATATCGAGGTATATATGCTCGATAACTGAGGGATACCTAGAATAGTTAAAGAAGGACTGCAACTGGGGGAGTAAAAAAGTGGTGATCTTGACCCCCGAAGAGGACATAACTACCTATGTGGAAGAGTTTCTAAGTGTTTACACTTACCCTTTCATACTGGGCCCCCTCGACTCCGTCATTGTCGGCTTCTGTCGTCAATACCAAATAACCCTGGGCCAAATCCCTCATTCCTTTTGGCGAATAGTTATCCTGCTCTGTTTTTTCTCGAGCAAAGTCGAGGGGATGAACTTCGCCCTCGACCATCTCATTAGACTATACAACCCCCGTCCTATTGATGCAGGTTGATGAAACTCCAGCGCCGAGCCACCAAGGTGCTGTTCTATAGCATCGACGAGGACAAAGATCGAGGTTTGATGGGAAGGTTCGTTTGAGTGAGGACTTCCGACCTAATCCCAACAGAGAAGATGCTATTTCTTGAGAAATGGAACATGAAGCATAAGTATCATCTCATTGCTAGTTTTCGTTATTTCATTCCTTTTCCCTTTCTTATTTATGTATTCTTTCACGACACAATGACTTCTTGGATCTCGTGAAATCCCCGACCTTGAGAGCTGGGTCCGGAACCTCGCCTTGACCTCCACTTACACCGAGCGTTGTTGGCGCGATTTGGCAAAAGGCCGATGGGAGGCCAAAAATGATTGTAAGCCCTTCTTTTCATATATTTGATGATTTGATTCAAGTGCCTTTCTTCTATTTATTCATTTTTTCTCGTGTGCAGGCCTAGGCAAAGATGCGTTCATGAGGCCCCCGACCGACAAGGAAGAGACTCCGGCCCTAGTTTCAAAACTGGTGAAGGACAACAAAAGGAAGAGGATCTCGACCTCCGGGGTCCCAAAGCCCAGAAAAAGCACTATTTGAAATTTGAAGACGAACATTATTGCCCTCCCTGCTGATGCACGTCAACGGATAAGGGAGGAAGAAGAAGAAGAAGAAGAAGAAGAAGAAGAAGAAGAAGACGGCTCCGTTCTGGTAGCCCGAGCGAAGAAGACCATCGGGGCCCCAAAGGCCGTTGAATCGGTGGTGGCTGCTAAAATCCCACCTCGAACTGAGGGGGTCTTGGATAATTACTCGGGCGAAGTCCCCGAGCCATCGAATATCGAGGCTACTCCCCACCGAAATGAACAAGCGGTGGGTATATTTGAAGGTACTGGCCCTGAGGCCCATCAAACTGAAGAGAGCGCCCAAGTGACTCACTTGGGGCAATAGTAATCGAAGACTCTCCTACTCTTCCTGCCTTTTTCGAAGAGGCTATCTGGGATGCTCAAGCTTTAAGGACCCCGAGATAGGTAGAGTCCCCGGAGAGGAGGATCCCTTCCGAGATTGCTTTGTCGGGGTCGAAGATGCTTCTGATCTGAATAATGCATCCAGCCTCTTCGAAGAGGATCAACGAATCCTGAACCGGGTAAGTCTCAATTCCTTTGTTGATGTTGTATTCCTCCATCTTCTGTCTAACTCCCTTTATTTTCCATACATGCTTTTTCCAAGTCCCGGGCTGATTGAGTCAATATGAGGCCGACCTCCAAAGGCTTTCAGAGGAGAAGAATGCCCTCAAGCTTCTCTGCGGGTAAAAAGATGAGGAAATCAAGGACCTCCGAGCCGAATTGGATAAAGATCACAAGGAGAAGACCGATCTGATTGAGCAAGTAATGATACTCTTAAAAGCCCATGGGCTTGATTCGAAAATGGGAGCTAACGTTTCAATATCACAGATGCAGGAAAATATCGAGAGGATAGAGCAGTTCCGCGAGGAGGTCAATCAGATGAAGGCGGAGTACTTGGGGTGGAAAGAAGGCATGGACCGCTTTGCGGCAGAAAAAGAGGCTGCTCGAGCCAAACTATTATCAGTTGAAAGCCAACTCCGAGACATGAAGGAGAAAAGCTCAACTCAGGCAAAGAAGATAGGGGAGCTCGAGGCTCGGTTGGCTTCCGAATTTGCTAAGGCCACCGAAAAGGCAAAGACCGAGGAAGATAATATCGTGGCCGTCTATCGAGCCGATGCTGAAGCCGCTCAAGTCCAAGCGAAAGAGCCTACCGAGACTTCTCAAACTCGCCAAATGCCAATCTCAGAGGGAAACCCTCGAGGAGATCCATGCTCGGGGTCGATCTTATCGAGGAGATAGCTAAGGTTGGAGAGCTCGAAACCGATGCTAGAGAGTTGGTCTCTTCTGATGACGACGATGATGAAGATGATGTCAGCAAAAATGGGTCCGAAAATGAGGAGGACCCTAGTGAAGAAGTTGTCCCCGAGAATAGTTAGGAGCCTTTGAATTTTTTCTTTTGTGTAGGACCCTGATCGGTCTTTTGTAAATACCTTCATATATAAAACATTTTCTTTTTTATCTTTATCTCGACTTTTGCTTTGTGAAGATTCTGGCTCGCTTGCCTTATAAAAGTTTTAATACACTTCATGCCTTGTAAAAATTTTGACTCATTTATGCCTTGTGAAAGTTTTTTTCGTAAATTCAAAACTTAGACAAGTTGATCGAAGTCAGAATATAGTTTTTGTAGTTGAATGAGTACTTTCTCGAACTCGAAGCAGGAAAACCCTTAGGTTTTAGTTGAGCGAGGATGACTTCTCGAACTCAAAAAATATAACGGCCCTTAGGCTGTTGAATTGGGATGATATGGCCTCAAAAGAGTGGCTTTTTTCCCTTCTCGTCTTAAAAAGTTAATCATATAAAAACTTGTCATGCCTTATCATGAAATAAGTCTGTACCCGTTAGGTTTTTTGGGGTTTACTGTTATCGAATCCCTTTGCTTTTTTGTGCCTTAGCACAATTTTTCTTAGTACAAGATTGTTCGAAGGTCCGGACAGTTCGATACTCCTTAGGGTTTTTTGAGGGCTGACGTTGTCGAAACCCATTTATTATTTTGCCGAAGGTAGCCTTTTTGACCGATTTATAAATGCATTTGAAGGCTTGTTTTCTTTACGGAATGTGGACGTCTCCGAACCGTATTAGTTTGGCCGTAGCCTTGAGTTTTGCCTTTTTTGGGCTTATTTCCCAATTATACTTCGAACTTATTCGAAGTGTCACTCCTCGAGTGGGGTGGCCTTGACCTATAAAATCGAGGATTGCTTTTTTAAGGTCTTATAACCTCGAGGTTTGATAATTTGATCATGTCGATTTTTGGGCGGCAGTCCCGAGTACGGGGTTAATTGTTTGAACTTTCGTTGTGATCGGCCCTCGAGCCAGTTTCCTCAATAGATCATAAATACGGAATTTTAAAGTAGAAATTTCCCTAAGGCATGGAACATCTGGTAAGGAGAAAAAAAATTCTTTCAATAGATCATATATGCGTACATGTTTTTCCACTAGGGCTCGAGTAATCTACATGGACACGGTTCATTCGACCTTTGATCCTTTACAAAACTTACCTATCGAGACCCTGTTGACACAAAAAATCATCCGAGGGTGATGCCCCCCAGTATTCGAGGTTGATTGTAAAGAAGCCTCAGATACTGTTGAATTGATCTAAGTTAGCACGAACAATGGTTGCCTCGTCAAAAACCTTGTCGGAAAAATCCATTTGGGACAAAAATCGGTCGAAGGGAAAAAGAGTGCAACGCGTGCTTTCATACCTAAGGACTTCGTGTTTGGAGAGAACTTCGATGTCTTTGATCGAACACCTGCAACAAGTTAGTATAGAATATAAATGAAAATGGAGAAGGTCATACCTTAACAATAATATCGTTTGATGAGTGATATGTTCTAATTATTTGGCAATTGTTCGCCGTTCTTCGTGCCAAGTTTGTAGGATCCCTTTCCGGTGATATCGAGGACCTGATACGGTCCTTCCTAATTTGGGACGAGTTTTCCTTCGTTTGGGTCTCGAGTATTAAGGGTGACTTTTCTCAGAACTAAGTCCCCGATTTTAAAATGTCGAAGATTGGTTCTTTGGTTGTAGTACCTTTCGATGCGCTTCTTCTGTGCGGCCATTTGAACGAGAGCGACTTCCCCTTTTTCATCTATCAATTCTAGGCTTGTATTCATAGCCTCGTGCTTTGACTCTTCCATTGTATATCAAAACCTGACGCTAGGTTCCCCGATATCGACCGGGATCAGAGCTTCGACACCGTAAACTAAAGAGAATGGCGTTTCCTCATACTGTATTTTAATGTTGTTCGATATGCCCCGAGGACATCGGGAAATATTTCTTTCCATTTTCCCTTAGCGTCATTCAATCTCTTCTTTAGATTTTGAATGATGGTCTTGTTCGTCGATTCGGCTTGACCATTCCCATTAGGATGATATGGCGTCGACACGATTCTCTTTATTTTGTGGTCTTCGAGAAATTTTGTTACTTTACTGCCGATGAATTGCTTTCCATTGTCGCATATGATCTCGGCAGGCATCTAGAACCAACATTTAATGTGGTCCCAAATGAAGTCTATAACTTCTTTTTCTCTGACTTTCTCGAAGGCCTAAGGTTCAACCCACTTAGAAAAATAGTTAGTCATAAGTAAAATGAATTTAACTTCACCTGGTGTCGATGGTAGAGGGCCGGCGATATCCATTCCCCATTTCATGAACGACCATGGAGATATGACTAAATAGAGTTGTTCTCCGGGTTGGTGGATCACCGGTGCATATCTTTGGCACTTGTCGCACTTTTGAACGAATTCCTTAGTATCCTTTTCCATAGTAGCCCAATAATATCCCGCTCTGATGACTTTGTGAACCAGTGATTCCGCACCAGAATGATTTCCACAAGTGCCCTCGTGAATTTCCCGTAGGATGTAATCGGTATCTCCGGGACCCAAACATATTGTCAACGGTCCATCGAACATCCTTCTATATAGTGTTCCATCTTTGACCAATGTGAATCGTGCGGCCTTCGTTCGTAGAGTCCTCGATTCCTTAGGATCTGATGGAAGTTTCCCATTTTTAGATACTCGATATATTTATTCCTCCAATCCCAGGTTAGGCTCGTGGAATTTATTTCGGCATGGCCTTCTTCAATTACTGATTTTGAGAGTTGTACAACTGTCCCCAAGCTAATTTCATCGTCTTCGATTGATGACCTTAACTTTGCAAGGGCATCGACTTCACTGTTTTGTTCTCGAGGTACATACTGTAGGGTCCATTCTTTAAACGAATGTAGCGTCACCTGTAGTTTGTCCAAGTACATCTGCATTCGATCTTCTCAAACCTCGAAGGTCCTGTTGACTTGGTTTACCACAAGCAGGGAGTCGCATTTGGCCTCGATGACCTCTGCTCAAAAGCTTTTAGCTAGTTCGAGACCTGCAATCATGGCCTCATACTCGGCCTCATTGTTATTCAACTTAGAAGTTTTGATAGATTGTCTAATTGTATTTCCCGTGGGCGGATTCAAAATGATGCCTAGCCCAAACCCCTTCACGTTCGAAGCGCCGTCCGTGAAAAAGGTCCACACCCCCAAAGATGTACCCGATTTTAATAACAGTTCCTTTTCGACCTCGGGTACGAGGGCTGGCGTAAAGTCGGACATGAAGTCTGCTAAGATTTTGGGACTTGATGGCCGTGCGGGGTTGATACTCGATATCATAATCACTGATTTCGACGACCCATTTAGCCAATCGGCCCGAGAGTTTGGGATTATGCAAAACATTGCAAAGAGGATAAGTGGTCACCACACAAATTGGGTGACACTGAAAAATATGGTTTTTAATTTCCTAGAGGCACTTATTAGAGCAAGCGCTAATTTTTCTAAGTGCGGGTACCAGGTCTAGGCCTCACATAAAGTTCGACTAACATAGTAAATAGGAAATTACGTACCTTGCTCCTCTTGAACTAGGACCCGACTTACCGTGACTTCCGAGACCGCCAAGTATAAGTAGAGTTGTTCGTCTGCTTTCGGAGTATGGATCTGTGGTGGGCTTGAGAGGTATCACTTTAATTCTTCCAATGCTCGTTGGAATTTCGGAGTCCAAGAAAAACTGTTCTTCTTTTTGAGGAGCGAGAAGAACCTATGACTTTGATCTGAAGACCTCGAGATGAACCTGCCTAGGGTGGTTATCCGCCCTGTTAATCTTTGTACGACCTTAACGCTGTCCACGACTGTGATGTACTCGATTGCCTTGATTTTATCGGGATTGATCTCGATTCCCCGATTTGACACCATATAGCCAGGGAACTTTCCCGAACCGACCCTGAATGCACATTTCTCCGGGTTGAGATTCATGTTGTATTTTCTCAATATGTTGAAAATTTCCTGAAAATATGTTAAATGGTCCTCTGCGCGCAGGGACTTAAATAGCATATCGTCAATATAGACATCCATTGATTTACCTATTTGTTCTTCGAACATTCTTCTCACTAGGCGTTGGTAAGTAGTGCCATCATTTTTAAGCTCAAACGACATTACATTATAACAATAGGCGCCATACTTAATGATGAACAAAGTCTTTTCCTGATCCCCGAGTTCATTTGAATTTGATTGTACCCGAAGTGGGCGACGAGAAAACTAAGGATGTCGTGGCCGGCCGTGGCATCGATCATGCGATCGATATTCAGACTGGGGCCTTGATGAATGCATGTTTTACCTCGGACTGGGGCCTTCTCTTTTGATTTACCAATTTGAACTTTGGGTCCAGGCTCAACCGATGTGTTGTGATCTTCGGTGGGATCCCTGTTATATCTAAGTGGGACCTAGCAAAACAATCCATATTATCGATAGAAATTTAATAAGTTTTTCCCTGGGTTCGGGGTTAGCCCTGTGCCCAGGTATACCTTTCGCTCGGGAAGGTACTCGATCAGTATGACTTGTTCCAGCTCTTCGACTATTGATTTGGTGGCATCGGAATCCTCGGGGATCATGAAGGATCGAGGAATCCAGTAGCTGTCATCCTCGTCCGTTCCCTGTTTCTTCGACTGAGTCGAGGCTGGTGGCTATTCAGATTCCTGTTTTCCTTTGTCCTTCGATCCCCTAGGCGACGAAAGTGACGATACCGGTATTACTTCATTGACCACGAACATTTCCTTTACAGTAAGTTGTTCCCCATATACCATTTTTACTCCATTCGTCGTCGGGAATTTCAGCATTTGGTGAAGGGCTGAAGGGACTAGCCTCATATTGTGAATCCAGGGTCTTCCGAGCAGGGTGATGTATCTCATATCGCCCTCGATTACATAGAACTTGGTTTCCTGAATAGTCTCTGCTACGTATACTGGTAAAATGATTTCACCTTTAGTTGCTTCGCTTTCCATGTTGAAACCATTGAGAAATCGAGTTGCGGGTACAATCTGATCCTGTAGGTCGAGCTGCTCCACGACCATCGATCGAATAATATTGGCCGAGCTCCCTGGATCAATTAAAACACATTTAACCTGAATTTTATTCATAAGAATAGAAATTATCAAAGCGTCATTATGGGGTTGGGAGATCCATTCTACTTCCTCATCATTGAATGTAAAGTGCCTTCTGGCACATAGTCTCGAGTTCATTTTCACTGGTGATCGATACTTTAGTGCGTTTAAATACGGGCCCTTGTGGAATATCGACCCCTCCAATGATCATGTGAATCATGTGTTGTGGTTCTTCCTGCTTGTGTTTCCTGTTTGCGTCCCTGTCTCTGAAATGGTTTTTGGCTCGGTCTCTCAAGAACTCTCGAAGGTGATGCTCGTTGAATAGACGGGCTACCTCCCCCCTTAGGTGTCTTCAGTCTTTGGTTCTATGACCATGTGTACCATGGTATTTGCATATTTGATTGGGATTTCTTTGGGATGGATCAGTCTGTAGGGGTCTGGGCCATCTTGTATCGTTGATCCTCCCAATGGCCGACATAATACCTGATGCGTCGATACTGAAGTTATACTCCGATAACCGGGGTGCCTTAGTGGGATCGACATGTTTATCGAAACCACTTTTGTTCATGAGCCTGCGAGAGCTCTATACTCGATCATTCCCTTAATTATTTCGGATGGGTTACGTCCTTGGCCGCTGTTTCATCGATCTGCGTTGTATGGTTGATATTGGTCTCTGTTCGACCGAGGTTCTCTGTCGATATCCCTCTGATTTCTGCCGACGGGCCTATTTGGATAAACGGAACTGGAACTGGTTCCCAATTGATCATCCTCGACCCTGATCTTTGACTGTTACCGATTATGTACATCGACCCAGGTTACCGTCAGATATTCAATTAAATTCTTCTTTAGTTGACGTGATGCCACCGAACTTTGTTCATTCAAACCTTGCGTAAAGGCTTGAACAGCCCAATCGTCTGTGACCGGTGGTAGTTCCATTCGTTCCATCTGGAATCGAGATACGAACTCCCTCAATATTCGTTGTCTTTTTGTTTCACCTTGAAGAGGTCCGACTTCCTAGTCGCAACCTTTATCGCTCTGGCATGCGCCTTTATGATAGAGTCCGCAAGCATGGCAAAGGAATCAATGGAATTAGGTGGCAGGTTGTGATACCATATAATTTCCCCCTTCGATAGAGTTTCTCCAGATTTCTTCAGCAGAACATATTCGATCTCATCATCTTCTAAATCATTTCCTTTTATAGCGCATGTGTAGGAGGTGACATGCTCATTTGGATCGGTGGTCCCATTGTACTTGGGTATGTCCGGCATGCGAAATTTCTTCGCAATGGGCTTCGAAGCCGCACTTGGGGGGAACGACTTCTGCACAAACTTCTTCGAATCCATACCTTTTAAAATTGATGGTCCCCCCGGTATTTGGTCGACTCGGGAATTGTATGTCTCTACTTTCTTATCATTTGCCTCGATTTTCTTTTCTCCCGATTCGATTATTTTAGTGAGTTCCTAGAGCATTTTCATAATGGTGGGGTCAGTCCCCGATTCATTGGTGTTTGACCTTTACGACATTGGCTCGTTCCTGTGGACGACTTCTGGTTCGACCCCACTCGGCGTTCGATGTTGATTTTGTAGTTGTGCTATAGCGGCCTACTGAGCCTGTAACATTTTGAATATCAATTGGAGGCTGACTCCACCATCTCCTCTGCCCTAAATACCTCGACCACCAGATTTACCTTCCCTGCGTACGTTACCTTCGGGATCAGCGCCCAAATTTACATTTAGGGCGACATGTGAACTGACGTCTACGGGATTTGAAATTGGTAATCCCACGAGGTCAGTCTGAGGTACCTCGATCCCTGGGGTGGCTATATTGTCATTTTTCCCGTGAAATCCGAGGCCATTGTCACCATGTGTGGGTGCTGTTTGTGAGTTCGACATGTTTTATCCTGAAAACAAGAACACTTACAAGAACAAGTGTAAAGTAGTGTGTCTTATCGGAATTGGTATTAAGCAATCACTAGTATCCTTAGCCCCACGGTGGCGCCAAACTGTTTACCCTTAAAATTGGATAACAATTATACTTATACTGTGGTTTTAAGGATATGTGATTTCACTCAACACCAATTGATAAATAAGAAGATAAATGATAGAATTAAATTATGAGTAAAGCAAACCAGTGTTCAAACAGAATTCAGCCCTCGAGTCGAAGTACTCTCGAGCTGATAGGTGCAAGAACAATTAGAAAATAGAATAAGCTGATGAACAATAATGTAAGCGAGAAAGAGAGAACTAAATTGCTTTGATATCTGTGAATGATGATTACAAATGATTAGAACTCCCCTTTATATAGTAGAGGAATTCTACTTATGGTACACCTCTAATCACGGAAGAAAATTCTACGATTAACTAATTAACCGTTTCTGATTTGATCCGTTTCGAGATTCACGCTACGATCTTCGACCAATCACGGATATCTTGCCTCTCTAATATTGTGTCATCTCCGATCATACTCGATGTCTGTCTCGTTTGGCTCCGATTGCTACTAGCCTCGATCTTGATAGGTATCTCGATTCCGCACTTGGTATCTTACCCTCGTGTCTTAGTCTGTTTCGTTACGAAGCTATCCTTCGATGTAAACCCGTCTCGATTAAACAATAAAATCGGATGGGCCGGTTTTAACCGTATGCACTTGGACTTTTCTATAATATATTTGTGACTTGCAGCCTATAAAAATGAGGAAAAATTATTTTAAACCAAATTTATTTGATAATAACATATGACACTGAGTGATAATGATATTTAGGTCTAAAAAAAAAGTCTTCTTATACCCAGCGGTTCTTTTGTAAATCACGTAAAATTATACCCAAAGAGAATAAAATCGGATCATATTGAGATATAAATCGTAGGAATTTACAGTCTGAGTGGTGGATTCCAATTCGATATAGATAACCTCAAAGATCATTATTCATTTTACCTTATTCAATCTTTTTACGAAAATAATAGTCATAATTTTGCTTGGCTCGAGAGATTCAGTAATGTATTCAATTACAAACAGATGCTTTTGGCAGGATGGGTGCACTATTAAGAAGAGGTGGATCTAGAATATAAATTTTACGAGTTCAACATTTAGTTCTTACGATTACGTACCCATTGTATTTTTGGAATTATAAGTTTAATTTTCTTAAATAGTAATTTTCTTACATCTATATCTATTTTCCATGTTGAAAATATTGAGATCAATTGAACTCATTGAGTATATGCTATATCATACACTGCTACTAGTTTTAATATACACATTTTGTTTATTCAGATAAGATTTTACAGCGATAAAAGAAGAATAGGAATTTCAATGTGTGAACATTTTGAAAGAATAAACCAAACAAAAAAAAAGAAAAAGAAAAAGTACTTAATTAATATGCAAAAAATAACACCAGACACGCCCATCTGCCGTGGGCGTTTACTTTTAGAAAAAAGAAAAAAAGAAAAAACAACAAGATTGACATGAAATTTGAACTCACAACCTCACCTAGAGAGGTACACTCAATACCATCACAACATATAATACTTTAAGCATGAGTGCACATATATATTCAAATATTTTTGAAAAAATATCACATTAATATACTTGATTTAGGGCGGAGAGCATGGACTTATGTGTCCCATAGAAACCCCCTAGATACGCTCCTGATTAGAAATATTATTTTAATTATATCACCCTTTTCACAAGAGATTAGTAAGAAAAACGTTTAAACAGGGGCAAGGCCACCTTTTGCTAAGAATGGTCAATTGAACTTTAGTCGAGATATTATAAAAAATTATACTGTATATACAAGTAAAATATTAAATTTTAGATGTATATAATATATATTGAACACTTTTTGTTGAATTTTTCTTTTTTACTTCTTTCATCATCTGTTGGCTTACTAACGATTCATATAGTAGTCAAGAAAATTTATTTTATCTCATGCTTACTTTGGATAGTAGCGAGCAATTTCTTATTTTTGTTTTCAGTTGGTTAAATATTCTTCTAAATTCGCTCAATTCTATAACTGAAGATTGTTGAAATGTGTGATTATCTCATCTAAAATTTTAAAATGTTAGATAAAGTGTATTTTTGTTTATTTATTTATATTTTCAATATTTCCCTCCAGTGTGGGATCTGGTTCTTTCTTTTTTTATTTAATTAAAGAGTCAAACATGTGTAAATTTTTTTATAATAGTTGATGATGAGACACGAACTCAGAACTTGTGTTTGCATATTTAAATACCGTCTTGAATTGAATTATGTGACCATTCATCTTAAAGGTTACATCAATGGTTTGAAGGATTTCCACACAGATTAATTACATATATAGACGAATAAATGATTGATATCTCTAACGTATTATATTTGGTCAAAATTATAATCTGTTACAGCAAAAACAAACTCTATAATATCTGTTGGGATTTTAAGCTTAAATGTAGCTTAAAAGAGGGTGAATAGGAAATTGAGGAAAAATATTGAATTTCATTTGAGATTCCCTCCTTGACAAAGGGACATTGTCCCATATTGGAAGAGGAAAATGTCTTTGATGAGTATATATACAATTGCTCTTCTTCTAACTCTTAAAGAATTAAGAAGAAGGCAAGCCTCGTGTTGTCGTCGTCGCTCGGTTTCGATCAAATGACCGATTAATAGTAAATATTCACAGAAATGTTATTAAATATTTGTTTTTTGTAAACGGAAAATTAATATTAAATCCAACGGAATATTAAACGTTTTTCCGTTTTCCGTTTTCTAGTTTTGCGAAAAATTAAGTTTCCTCCCTCTTAAATTCCCGGTTTATTGTTGCGTAAATAGCCATTTATGTTATGGCCGTTTTACGTAAACAACCCTTCTGAAGAGTTACAACTCTTCAATTTGAGCTCAACATTGGTTGTAAATAGCAGTTCATTCTCTTAGATTGTTCATACGATTTTATGAGTTCTCCTCCTTTCTTCTGCATTGTTTTAACTACAAAGAAAGAAACAACAAGTGTGATTTGCTACCGATCTTTGTGTTCGCTGAAACACTGAGGTTTAAAGTACCGCTACACCAGTGTGTAATTCGTTCTACCTTGGGAGAAAATAATCTACAACCTTGGGTACTAGGAGGGGATTAAATTCCTTAAGAAAACACTGTGAATTCAGTGAGCTCAGATTAAATTCTGTTTATATGTTATTCTATCTTCTTCAGAATTATTTTACAAATATAGTTTACTAACAATACCTCTATTTCTTTTTAATAAAAATCTTTTCTGATTTTATTAATTCAACTGGCTGATTGTGTAATTGTAACTAGACTCAATTAGGAGGAATTGAGTGTGACATTTATACCAATAAATTAAACACAACAGATTCATTGGTTGACTATAAATGTGAACATTGCAATTGAAAAATCAAAGTTGGTTGAAACAAACTTGATGTACTAACTAGTACAAGTTGCAAATTCCAGTGTGACAACCATAAAAAAAATAAGTGCAATTTTAGCTACCAAGTGACTAACAGCAAATTTCTCTCTTTTACGACTGCTGCTTTTTGAAAAATAATAAAATTTACAATGTATTTGCAATGATTGATCATGATTTATGGAGTTAAAAACAATTAAACTCTAGTGGAATATGAATTGGAGAAAGAAAAGGGAGCTGAATATGGCAACGTGATATAAAGTAAGAAAATCTGGATTAATTATAGTAAATAATTGTCGACATAAAAGTCAAAGATTTAAAATAAAAATGAGACGCTAGTCTTACTTAATAGGATTTGATTAACAATTTTCAACATTAACCATTATTTAAAGAATAATCTATTGTGTCATTTCATTACTACTTGACCTGCTGCAACCTGCAAGTAATTCTCCAGTCCTTGTATCTATTAGTTAATACAAAAGTTTTTGACCTAATAAATTGTTAACACTAAACATTAATTTCATCTATGCACTTCGTTCAGAGATAAAAAAAATTCGATTTTCCTTCCCTTAAGATCGAAGTTTACAACTTCCAAATTAGTACTATGTATAACTTGCAAAAAGTCATTTTGACAATCATATATTTTTTTATTTCTCGTACCGGTAGTTTTAGTGTTAGTATGATATCTTTTTACTTCTAGTTTTGTTATTGCTTGTTGTCATTGCTTCTTTTTATTTTTTCTTTAGCCGAGAGTATTACGGAAATAATATTTCTGCCCTCCTAGAATAGGTGTAAGATCTGCGTACAACTTACCTTCCTTTAACTCTATTTATTAAAATTTACTGTATTTGTTATTGTTGTTGTTGTTATTTTTACAAAGATAAACAATTTAATTCAAGGTATTGGATGGTGGAGCGGATAATATTATTTAATAACTTAAAATGTTAGATGAGATAATCACATGCCTCAATATCGTAGAATAATTAATTTCACTGACTCAAAATCTTACAATTGACTAGGTTTACAAGTAATGCGTCTTAGCAAAATGGTGGACATGACTTTAATTAAGGGCTATTATTTTACAAAATAAAAATTGTTAGCATTACTCGACTTAAACAGGTGTTACTGTTTTAAGAATTTATACATTATTTTATGAAAATTTGGGACATTAATTAAGCTAAATGTCACCTCAACTATTGGTGCTTTGAGAAATAAAAGACCTATTTTCTGTCAAAGGGTCTATAGATAAGACAATTATTTCTTCGCTTTGACTCAAAGTAAAATGTCGACCTTTTGTCTTCTAATGATTTCCCATTACATTTGAAGAAATTTTTAACACCAATTTGCGCTGAAATAATAGTTGTTCTTTAACTGATTTTGACCAGAAATTAAAGCTGCCCATTTCTCCAGTTACGTCTCAAATTTGGAATTCCCAAAGTCTCAGTTTTCAACTAAGCTAAAGAAAATCGTACATTTATTAATATATTTTATTTTCAACAGTATGAGAATACTACACACTTCTGTACACATTTTGTTACCTGATGGTATCTTGTTATAATTTTAACCTGAGAGTCGACGCTATATTTATGTAACATTAGTGATCTTATTTATTTTTTGCATAAACTTGCACGACTTTAAAACACGCTATTAGGGTTTAAAGCTTAATAACTACTAATATATTTGCCGTATTGCTTGATCTAATATTTGCTTAGAGTGTTCTATGCACCTTTATAGGGACTCAACATTCTCGTCGAGGTCTGTCACATCACATTCAAGATTGCACCCGAAGCAGTTTTCATACCAAGTTTAACAATTGAATTCACTAGTAACATTGTATATTTTATCTAGCTACGTTGACACGGCCTTCAAATATATTATGATGTAAAGCTTGATTTCTTTACCTACTCAACATTTCTCTCGTGTTTTACTAATATATAATTTGGCTAGGATCATTAGGGTGTTGAAATTATTTACCTATTTATAAACGGTGTAGCCTAGAGACGAAGGTATATCGAAAACAGTCTCTTTAATTTCACATTACAGGGGTAAAAGTTTGCATACACACTACTCTTTTCATACTCTATTTATGGGATTACGGTAGGTTTATTGGTGTTGTTATTGCTGTTGTTGACTGATAAGTGTATCTTTTGTTTTGCATTTATAAGTTTAATCGAAAAACGAAAGCTTACTATATATTAGTTGGGACTGATGAATTGAAGATGCTTAAGTTAAACAGCTTAACGATATTGCTTTTGTACTATTAAATTGAAAACAACTTTCTAGACGTGAAGCAAGGATACGAAATCAGATTTCATGTTATCTTGATGTACCAAAGTTTAACGACCACTAATGAATGTATTTAACTGGGACTTATGTTATCGAATAATGGGTCACCCACAACCGTAAAGTCCGGCATAAAATTTTTATATATATATATGTCTTTAGAAAATAACGATGTATTGATAGCGACACCTTATATACAAAATAAATTTTGATTGAATGTAAATATGTGTTCGGTATCTTTAAATTCTGAGTCAGTCTTTAATCGTTGTGAATGCAAATGTGCGTTCGGTACCTCCCACCTCAATGCCTTCTCGGTTGAGCTTGTTGCACGAGGCTCGCCTAGTGCGGTTTACATCCCCTGTGTGGTTTGCAGACTATTATACATGGGAAGATTTACTCAGTGCACACAAAGTGTTCATCCGAAGAGCAGAGACTGTAACAGAAATTGTAGCGGATGCGAATTTCCCCTCTTACCAAACGGAATGAAATATCTGAAATTGGGTGGTATGCACTTAATTTTCTTTTAAGAAATACAATGTGAACATGGTATAGTATAACACAGATATTATACATCACGTCAACAACAAAACTACAAAAGCAAAGGAATAAAATGTATGCTGGCACTCGTGTGCTATATAAAGATATAGCCTAAAAAGTTGACTTTGACTATTGGATAAAAGTCTTCTAACAAAGTACAACATTTTTGTTGGCACACTACATTAGCAATATTCTTCAACATTTTATTACTATTTTTCTTTAGATATGTAGGGAAAACAAAAAAACAAAAACCAAGTAGCTGTAATATTTTTTAAGGAAAAAAAAGATAGGGATTAAAAACAATAAATGAAAGAAACAAGGATAATAAAAATATTAAAACCATAAATAAGTGGACTAATGTCGCGCCCGACACAGCATAAACATAAAATGAGATCAAAAGATAGCTAAAGGATCAAGTGTTAATATTATACTGATACACTAGAAGACCAGAAAATAAATTAAAAAGAAAAAGACAATGTTGAAGAAAAATATATACAATAATTGAGTAGGAAAAATATGAGAAATACTGGTAAGCAATATAATACAGCTGGAAATTAACTTATATTTACCCAAAATAAAAAAAGAAAGGTCAAATTTTGACGTAATTATTGAATGTTAGGACGCTTCAAGGAATTGAAAAGCAGACATGAAAAAGCAGGCTGGATCCTCTTTGATTTGAAGTTGTTCACTCAATGAACATAGTGGACCTCCATTTACTTTTCAACTCAGTACACATTTGATTTTGGAATTTTTGACACTTCTAAAAATTAAAGAATATTATCTTTTTTATCACCCTTATTTTGTCGGAAATTATATTGTGTATAGATAATATGTATGTATATATTATATGATCCTCATTTACGAAGAAGGCACCACAGTAAAATTGTCTTTGTCTAACCTATATGACATGAGATCGAGTCATGGAAGCAGTTACTAATGTTCAGATGCGAATCTAGGATTTGGTTTTTATGGGTTCCTACAACGATCTTGAGTAAATTTTTAATAGTAACTGAGTTTATATTCAAACATTTATAGATATTTAGTAAATTTTTCGAATATATTTACGCTATTTGGACAAAATCTACTAGGTTCACGTGAACCCGTAGATGGGGAGGTGGATACGCCCCTGCAAGTGTTTATTGCATTAGATTAGGTTATCTACGTCATATCCTTTAGGGTGACACTTTTCCCACAAATCTTACATGAATACAAGATGCTTTGTACGCGCTGCTACGTTAAATTCTATGCACGATATATATTATTACTTTTTTATATTTTGACTCCTCTTAGTGATAATCATAGCTCTGTCATAACCCTTATCCAAATTTAAACATTGTTAGAGGCATCAACATCATGGGACTGAGGTCTTATACTTGAAAATCTCAATTAAAGACGGATAACATAGCATATCTCAATTGTTTTAGCAATTAAAAAATGTTATAAATAAATCCAATAGACAAGATTTCTGATTGGATTTTCGTTTCTCAACAGACATTTATGTATCAATATAAAATGACAAAGTAGGAGACCCGAATCAGGCAAAATTGACAATATGACAAATAGAACAAGTGACGAGGTTAAGGTTGTTGGACTATAAATTAGTAAAAATGAAAGAATTGTGAAAAGGTACCAATTTGCCTTAACTATTTTTGAGGTAAAAATGGAATATAAGTTACTTACTCGCTAAAAATAAAATTATCAATAACGACAACAACATATTCAATATTATCTCACACCGTGAGGTTTAGAAAGAGTAGTGTGTACGCAAACCTTACCCCTATTTGTGAAGATAGAAAAGCTGTTTCCAATAAACCCTCGCCTCAGGAAAGCATAAACCCACATTAATAGAAATATAGACAAGAAGGAACAATATCAAAAAGCAATATAAAAGCAGAATAAAAATAACAAGATAGTAAGATGATCAACAATAAAACAAAACAAAGGTTAGTCATAAAAACCTACTACCAACAGAAAGTGAGATTGCGTGTCAATACTACTTTATGAACACCCTAGATACCTACTTTACAACCCTAATCCTCGACCTCCATACCTTCCTACCAAAGCTCATGTCCTAGGTCAACTGAAGCTTGATCTCGTCCAAGTCACACCGCTATTTGAGGTTATGAAACGGTCGGAGCAATAATAGTACCCTACAAGAAGTCGGGGTCGATTTTTCACAGGGAGCTATGAGTGGGACTTAGGAGTATATATTAGGTGAATGAGCTTGAATTATCTCAAACTGCACTTCCACAAAAGTTGGTTTGGTTCTAAGTCTATTTTAAACTAGAAATAACAACTAAGAATTAAAACTGGCAAATAGTTTTTGTTTGTTATTCAAATGGTAAAAAGGCCTAGGGATATGACCTTCACCTAAGTGTTCGCTTAATGAGTTGTAAGCCTTAAAGCTTGTTTTCTTGATCGGGGTGGATTATAGCTATCAACACTCTAATACTCACTCAATACCTCTCGGCCAGAGAGTGATTTTGCCAAATTTGGCTTTCTCAAGTCCAAATGAGTATTGAACAAAGCAGTTGATAATAAGCTCAAGCTAGATTTTAATATCTCTAGATTCAACCCTTTAATTGGGTTCATCAATCTCTAGATTGGCCCAATTCCTTGCTAGCTAAGTTTTCCTAGACTAAGTTTCTCTTTCTCAAGTAGAGACCAAGTCAATTAGGCATGAAATAATGTTTGCAACCACTAAATCTTCAATTAAAAGCAAGAACATGGCTAGATAATCAACACCCAACCATAAACAAGCAATAAATCAAACACCCATTAAGTTCACACACTAGGGTTGGGTCACAACCCTAGTGAAAATCTAGCTACTTATGCATAAATTAGAAGATAAAGAAGAAGAAGTGATTATTAAACCCATATTAATGATTGAAATGATAAAACTAATATTCAAAAAGCTCAAAATAGCTAAAATAACTAAAAGAAGCAAAAGTAAACGGCTCCTGATATCAAAAGGTACAAAAGTTAACCTAAAAAAGTAACACTATTATATTTATACAGTGCTGGAATTTTCGGATAAAATTACCCTTTTTAGAGATTTTGTGACCGCACAATTCTATGTGCGGTCCGTATTTCTCTTCAGCTTTGCAGGATTGGTCTCTTGCGGCCGTACAATTCTGAGTGCGGCCGCACATGGCTCTTTTGCAGATCGCACAAATGCAACTGCGGTCGCATAGCTAATCTTCTGCGGCCACACAATAATTGTGCGGTTCTCACTTCCATGGAACTTGAATTGCATGTTCTTTGAACCTTCGTCCTGGCCTTGCTTCTGCGGCCGCACATTTTATGTGCGGACCGCACTTCTCACAGGTCTCTGTTAGATTCGCTTCACAATCTGCGGCCTGCACTTTAGGGCTTTTGTGCATGTTTTTGTCCTTGGTTCAAATTACTTCGTCTTGAGGCGTATTTCATCTTTGATGCTCATATTCCACCATTCTTGTAATTAAGCATATTTTATCAGTTTTCGAGAACACAATTAAATGCTTTTGGACTAAAACGAAAGTAAAAAGGTGCTAATAAGTAGTAAAAATCCCCCACTCATCAAAGCTGCGATATGTCTTGCTTAATCACCTCTCCCGACCTCTTCTTTGGCCTACCTCTACCTTTCCGTAGGCTCTCCAATGTCAACCTCTCACACCTTTTCACCGGGGCGTGTGTGCTCCTCCGCCTCACATGACCAATCCACCTAAGCCGCTCTTCCCGCATCTTGTCCTCAATAGGAACCACACCCCCTTTAACGCGAATAACCTCATTTCTGATCCTATCTAACCTGGTATACCCGCATATCCACCTATCTAAAATAAAATTATCATGTTTTTGTAAAAGTACTATTTTCTTGGGCAAAGCCCATGAGAATTTTAATAATGAGTAGTATATATTCTAATTTTTCTTTTAAATATACGCTTATGCCACTGAAACTTGGCGATTGCATATTTACTTATCAATGATCAAAAAGAACATTGCTTTTACTAGTCGAGATTTCTAACAGGTACATTTTCCAAGTTAATTCCCAAATTACAGTCATTCAATTTGATGAATTTACCTAATAAAATTAGATTTTTTGTTTTAGGATAAAAAAGTCACTAAAACACTTACTTAAGTATTTTTGGAAAAACAAATAAATAATTTAATAATTTTTTTGTTATAAGATAAGGAAATAGATAAATTCATTAACTTGAATGACCATTCAGAATTAATTCTACATTTTCCTCTTCTTCTTTTCTTCCTTTTACGGGGACAAACTTTGGTGTTTTGTGATTCTGCTTTTTGGCTACAAATTATAAGAATGCAACTTGATTTGACAATATACCCATTAAATCCAATTTCTATTACTATGTCATTAATGAGAACGCAGATTTCTTCCTCTTTTTCCTCCTATTTGTACTTTATCATTCAAATAAATAAATAGAATTATAAAACGTGAGACAAAGAATGTAGGCTACTTTCCGCCCTTTCTTTGTTCTTACTATTATTTATTTGCTTGGTACGTAATCATTTCGCTTTTGGTGGGTAATCTTTGTAATTATCAAAACTCGTCATTGTTTCAATTTACGTTAGTTAGTTTGATTCGGCACAAAATTTAAGAAGAAAAAAAATAACTTTTGAAATTTGTGGTTTTAAAAGTTTAAGAGATAAAAATTTTGTGGAGCACATAATTTGTGTAATTATTAAAGCTACTCATTAGAATAAAATAAGTAAAATAAAAAGTTTAAAGTTAAATTATTTTTAATTGACTGTTGTTTTGTTTTCGAAAACATAAATCCCTTTTAGTCTTTAATTTAACATGGTTGAGATTTGAGAAAGAGCAAATCTGAAAATGACTGTCAATCAATGATATTTCAAGGAGGGACACTGCTTTCACTCTACTTTCAATAAGATAGCCTTTTGAATTTTTGTTAAGTGTTATTATAGAGAATATATATTATAACATAACATGAAAGTTAGTTCTAAAACAATTTGACTTTTATAGTAAAGTGTTATATATAAATATTGTTATAGAAAGACCTAACTCTGGGATTACTTACTAGAAAAAAAAGCATAACAGACAAGTTTAGACAGCTCATGTATTTCAGTATTGAATCAAGCAAAATTTGAATGTCACAAACCAAAACCTTTACGTTCTGACCAAAAAAAATAAAAAAAATCTTATACGACTTAAATATGTTAGTGAAAATGCATCAAAAAATTATGTGGGTGTAAAATATAGAGAAATCTATTGCTTTTGTAGTCATATTTATGTAATAGTGTTTGACTAAGTATGAAATTTAAGAATTTAAAATGGGCATATTGAAGCTTAAGAAATTAATAGCGCTTTATATAAAGGTATCTCTGTATGACCTATAGGTCACGAATCCGAGTCGTGTAAGTAGTTCCTAGTGCTTGTATTAGCGTAAGTTGTCCATCAAACCTCTTAGGATGCAGTTTTTGCCAGATCATGCATGAAAGTGAGATATTTTGTCCACCGAATTTTATTCTAGGCATGGATTGTGGGGGGGGTGGGGCTAG
>ML395352.1:41213-77637 GCA_005239525.1 Nicotiana knightiana | reverse complement strand
GGGTAGGAAGGGGGAGGGGGGACGCGTGACTGGGAGAAATATTTTAGTACTCAGCGTTCATTATGCAGAAAAAAAGTAGGAAAATAATTAAAAGGTGTTTATCGATGGAAGTGGGCACAGCACGTGGATTGACTTGGTCTAGACCATCACGTGCATTATGTTTTTAAGAATGTTATTTGCAACTTGTAGCCACTAAAGTTGTTATTTGCAACTTGTAGCCACTAAAGTCCATCTCTTGTAACTTTCAAATACTAGTTTTGTGATTTTCTACGAACAAATATAGCTTTATGTTTATTCGCACTAATAAACAACAGACATCGATCACGACCAAATAGTGTACATACAATTGGTAAGAAAACTACCCGTTTAATGAGTAAAAATATTATATATTAAAGTTTTAAAAAAAATTAAAAATGTCAGTAGATCTCATAAGGATCAAAGTAGGATTTCTAAAAGCTGATTGCAAAAGTTTATCGAAAAAATGTTTTACAACTAATTATATATAGCTGTTTATAAATTTCACCAAATTCTCTTGTTGGAAAAGTATATTAAAGAATTAAAAATATGTAGACCAAATGATTGAAAGATGAGCACATAGAATAGATTAGATATGAGAACTTTTTTGTTAAATTAAATAAAATTGTATTAGAAAAACTGTCACGACCCGATTTCGGAGTCATGATGGCGCCTGTCGTGGAACCAGACAAGCCCCCCTTTTTAACTAAACT
This sequence comes from Nicotiana knightiana, assembly GCA_005239525.1. NCBI lineage: Eukaryota > Viridiplantae > Streptophyta > Magnoliopsida > Solanales > Solanaceae > Nicotiana > Nicotiana knightiana. The sequence goes on along the minus strand of ML395352.1, from coordinate 76,909 downwards.
AAATTCAATTTCCAAAAAAAGTAAAAATTATAAGCGAGTTTACTGATAATACTAAGAATATGAAGTTTAAAAACAATATTTGAGACCAAAATTTAAAATCTCCAACTTCTGATCTGGTGTCACTCAGTCATGAGCTGCTATATTATAAAATAAAGAAATGAAGAAATAGACAACATATTCTCAAAATAAGAGCAACAGGTGGTTTAAGAAAGAGAAAACGAGGTCGCGATTGCCAGCTGCTACCTCTACAACTCCAATGAAACTATGACAGCTGCTCAATATCCACTACCGGGTCCCAGTGTACCTGGATCTGCACACAAGGTGTAGGGGGTAACATGAGTACACTAACTCGGAAGTAACGAACCCAAACTATGGGCTGAGAGGCAGTGACGGACAAAACCTCAGTATTTACAATAAACAATATACAGAAATTAGACATGCTAACAGTTTATCAGAATAAGTCAATATGCCAAGTGTGCCAGTATACTCTGCATACCATCATAAAAATATATGTACGAAACCAGTGTGGATATGCACATAGTGCTCACAACCCTCACACAACAGTCCACTCAGTACCGTATATGGCTCTCAGGCCTAGGGAAAAGTCTATCCCGGAATGTACATAATCATTGGTGACCGTAGTCACTCCGTACTGAGGAAAAAAAAAGGCCAATCCAGCCCCACGGAGAAAGTTCATCTCCGGAATACAACACCCAGACAAGATCCATGTCCAGGGAAGATCCATCCCTCACATAACATCCACTTCGGACACGATCCATGCCTAGGGAAAATCCATCCCTCAACATCAATGCGCTCACTGGGGGTGTAAAGACTCTGGAGGGGTCCTAGTGGCCCAAGCGCTATATCAAGCCAACGAAGGCATGATTTAAGTATCGCTGCGGTGTGCAGTCCGATCTCATAATTGCCTCAATAAAAGGCTCTCATCCTTACTCAGTCATTACTCTTCAATCTCACTCACATGAATCACAGATGCCTACATCAGCCCGAAACAATGGTAAGTATGCATATAATTAACAATACTGAGACTGAGATATGAAGTGATATGCTATAACATGACTGGGTATATGAAATCAAATAATCACAAAATGAGGCAGTAATATATGACCACTCGGGTCTCAGCATTTTCGGCGTGAAGCTTAGCATTTATACTTAACATGATTTCTAATAGGTTCGCAATTACCACATTAACAGAAGCACAAATATCATCAGGGAATAATCACTAAGCAGTGCCATGGGATAAGCCAGGCCACAAATACTCGGTGCACGCCTGCACGCCCGTCACTTGGCATGTGCATCACCTCAATTATAGTCATAAATCATTTAGCTCGGGGTTTCTAACCCTCAGAACCAAGTTTGGAAACGTTACTTACCTCAAAACCGACTAAAATACTATTCCGCAGTGCCTTTGTCTCTAAATTCGGCCTCCGAGTACTCCAAATCTACCAAAAATCATATGTATATCATTATAATACCCCAAGGAACGAACCCTAATCGAAATTTATCAAAAATACTCAAAAATCCCGAAATTGGTCAAACCCGACCCCCAGACCCATATCTGGAAATTCGATAAAATTTACAAAACTGGAATCCTTATCCTTCCACGAGTCTACCCATATCAATTTTACCAAAATTCGACCTCAAATACCCATTCGAATCATCAAAAGAATTTCCCAAACTTTCCTCCCATTTTTTCCCAATTTCCACTTTGATTCCTCAATTTACATGGTAGACTAATTCATGAAATTAAGCCAAAAGTGATTGAAGAACACTTACCATAAGAATCCCACTGAAATTCTCTTCAAAGTCCTCCTTCTCCCAAGCTCTCTAATGGGTTTTTAAAAATATGGACTAAACCCTCGTTTTTGAACTTAAAAGAATCTGCCCAGGCCAATTTCCTTCATCGCGATCGCGGATTTCCAGTCGCGATCGTAGAGAGTAACTAACACGCCCCCAGAATTCCTTCTACGCGAATGCAGGATCCTGCTCGCGATCGCGGACCTCAACTAACTCGACCTACGCGATCGCGGTTGGCTTTACGCGACCGTGTAGAGATACGCTCAACACCTGACGCCTAGCTTCTTCTACGCGAACGCGAAGTCACCCATGCGATCGCAATGACTAAGCTGCCCAAACTCTGTGATCGCAAACACCCTTATGCGATCGCAGAGAGTAAAATCTTGCCTGCCTCAACTTGTGCTACGCGATCGCGATTTCTCTCACGCGATTGCAGAGAAGAAATATCTACTGCATAAAAACCAGAAAACCAGCAACTCCTACGGCCCAAAAATGCCCGTTTGAGCATCCGAAACACACCCGAGGCCCTCAGAACCTCAACCAAATATACCAACACACCCCATAACATCATTAAAACTTAGTCGAGCCCTCGAAATACCAAAAACACTAAAATCACCTTAAATTCAAGCCTAAAGATATTCAAACTTCCGAAATTCACCAACGATGCCGAAACTACCCAAACCTCGTCCGAATGATATGAAAATTTTCACACACATCCAGAATGATGCTACGAACCTGCTCCAATTTCCAAAATTCCATTCCGACCCCGATAGCCTATTTTCCACTGCCGACTGGAAATCGCCAAGAACTAACTTTCGTCAATTCAAGCCTAATTCTACACCGGACCTCAAAACTACATTCCGAACACACTCCTAAGTCCCAATCACCTAACGAAGCTTTCCGAGCCATAAAATCTACATTCTGATGTCGTTTACCTATAAGTCAAATTTCTGGTTGACTTTTCAAACTATTAAGCTCATTTAAGAGACTAAGTGCCTTAATTCTCACCATGACCACTCTGAACCCGAGTCAACCAAACCAACGCCACACAAAAGAGATGAACCACACAAGCAATGAAGCAGAAATGAGGGAAACAGGTTAAACTCTCGGAACGACTGGCCGGGTCGTTACATTCTACCCCTCTTAAACAAACGTTCGTACTTGAACGTGCCAAGAGTTATTCCAAAAGCCATCAAACCGCCGAATAACCTTACCATACACATACCCGGGGTGACCCCATGTCACCCTACCCCGCCTCGATTTAATAACACAACACATTTGAACGCCACTATATCCAACCTAATCCCTACGCCTTAGAACCCAAATTCCACGTCAGAATTTATCTACAAAATTAGAATCACGCCTCCACACACCGTATATACTCGAACCAAATCACACGAATATGAAAGAACACAACTCGTACGTCCAAACTCTATGATACCCAGCTACTTTACCTTAATGAACTCCTCTAGAAGGCCACAACAGAACCGCACCATATGTGCCTAAAACCAACGAATCGCCGCTCTCTGAAGTAGGGACGGGAAATCCCTAGATCATCCCGGAGCACAGATCAACCCAATAGCCATTAACTGACACCCTCACAATAGCCCTCCGGAGTCAAACAATCCGATTCGGTGCAAAACACCTACATCAAGTCATACCTAAAAGTATCATCATCTATCAGATCAAACTACGTCGAAACCGACCATACTCAGAAATGGCACATCCACCCGGGTCTTCAGAACCCCAATAGGTGCCACACACAACCGACACACGCGGTCCGTAACAATAACATACCCACAAGGGCGAGCACATGAACAGATGTAACAAAAGATTCACGGGGCGTATCCAGAGAATGGGCTAAAATATGATGAACATGTGAATATGAAAAACTGGAATCAAATAAGAACTGAAGCTTCTCGTGACAGACTGAAACAATACCTGGGATCACGGCATCAAAAACCATCTCATCCGGTCTGGCTGAAAGTGCATAAAATCGGGCCTGGTCACCACTGGATCGACCTCCCCCTCTAGGGCGACCCCTACATGCCTGACCCCTACCTCTAGCTGCCTGGGCGGGCAGTGCAGCTACTGAGTCTGAAACCGCGGGCTGACTCCTCTGCTGATAAGTACCTCTCGCAAGACGAGGACAAAACCTCTTAATATGGCCCACATCTCCACTCAAAGCAACCTCTCTCGGAGAATGGCACTGGGGACTAAAGGGAACCTCTATCACCAGAATAACCACTAGAAGAACCAGGCATAGATGAACTATGAATCGATGGTTTCCAAGATGAACTATGAGCTGGCAGGGCACTGAAAGATGGGTGCACCTGATGCGAATTGTGAGGATCATGACCAACTGGTCCACCACGATAACCTGACCGATCTGGCTGAGCCTGCATGAATGGTCGGCCTCTGCCGGGCTGAGGCTGCCCCCTGAAGGAACCCCACCAAAACTCCCAGATCCTCGAGACCTCTTGGCCTCCCTCTCGATCCGCTCTTGGCGGTGAACCGACTCAATCTCTCTGGCGATGTCAACCACCTCCTCAAAAGAAGCGCCATATACCCTCTCCCTGGTCTGAAAAATCCGAAGCTGATAAGTGAGGCCATCAACGAACCTCCTGATCCTCTCCCTATCCGTGGGAACTAGACAAATAGCATGACGGGCCAACTCGGAGAACCTCATCTCATACTGCATCACGGTCATGTCCTCCTGGCGCAACTGCTCGAAATCCCTGCGCAGCTCCTCCCTGCGGGACTGCGGTGTATACTTCTCTAGGAACAGAATGGAGAACTGACGCCAGGTAAGGGGCGCTGCATCAGCAGGTCTACGCCTCTCATAGGCCTCCCACCAAGCGAGTGCAGCTCCTGCGAACTGGAAGGTAGTAAATGGGACCCCACTAGCCTCCAGTATCCCTGCTGTGCGAAGCATCCTCTAACACTTGTCAAAAAAGCCCTGGGCATTCTCGCCCTCAGTACCACTGAAAATCGGAGGCTGAAGTCTACTAAAACTCTCTAACCTGCGCTGTGCGTCATCTGCCAAAGCTGGGACCACAAACTCCTGGGATGGGGCAACTGGCTGGAGTGGAACTGTCCCCGGTGTTTGAATCCCCTGAGTAACCTGCTCAGGTTTCCGGGCAGCTGGAGTCTGAGTGCCTCCCCCGACCTGAGAAGTAGCAGCAGCAGTAGACATGGCGACGGCCTGTGCCAGGCTGGAGCACACCGTCAAAATCTGGGCTAGGGTCTCCTGGAGATCCGGAATCACAATGGGCACTACTGGTGCCTGAGCCTCTCTCGATGGGATCTAAACTGCGGGTACCTGATCCTGAGCAGTGGGAGGGTCCACAGGTACTGCCCTGGCTGCTGAGCGGGCTGCACCTCTCCCTCTGCCACGGCCTCGACCTCCAGCTGGTCTTGCTGGTGTCTGATCACCACGATCGGTAGCACGAGTCCTCACCATCTGTTAGAGAATGAAAACAACAGAAGTTTAGTTCCAGAAATCAACCGAGTCGCACGACATAATTCAATAATGTGGGATTTTTCCTACGGGTTCTGTAGCCTCTCGAAGATAAGTACAGACGTCTCCGTACCGATCCGCAAGACTCTACTAAACCTGCTCATGACTGGTGAGACCTATTTAGCCTAGAGCTCTGATACCATCTTGTCACGACTCGATTTCGGAGTCATAATGGCGCCTGTCGAGGAACCAGTCAAGCCGCCCCTTTTTAACTAAACTAAATTGAAAAAGTAAAAATTTTAAACGAGTTTACTGATAATACTAAGAATCTGAAGTTTAAAAATAATAATTGAAACCAAAATTTAAAATCCTCAACCCCGGATCCGGTGTCACTCAGTCATGAGCTGCTATATTATAAAATAAAGAAATGAAGAAATAGACAACATAGTCTCAAACTAAGAGCAACAGATGGAATAAGAAAGAGAAGATGAGGTCGCGATCGCCAGCTGCTACCTCGACAACTCCAATGAAACTTTAACAGTTGGTCAATATCCACTACCGGGTCCCGGTGTACCTGGATTTGCACACAGGGTGCAGGGGGTAACGTGAGTACACCAACTAAGAAGTAACGAACCCAAGCTATAGGCTGAGAGGTAGTGACAGACAAAACCTCATAATTTACAATAAACAATATACAAAAATTAGACATACTAACAGTTTATCAGAATGAGTAAATATGCCAAGTATGGCAGTATACTCTACATGCCATCATAAAAATATATGTATGGAACCAGTGTGGATATGCACATAGTGCTCACAAACCTCACACATCAGTCCACTCAGTACCGTTTATGGCTATCAGACCTAGGGAAAAGTCCATCCCGGAATGTACATAATCATTAGTGACCGTAGTCACTCCGTACTGAGGAAAAAAAAGGCCAATCCAGCCCCACGGAGAATGTCCATCTCCGGAATACAACACTCGGACAAGATCCATGTCCAAGGACGATCCATCCCTCACGTATCATCCACTTCGGACACGATCCATGCCGAGGGAAAATCCATCCCTCAACATCAATGCGCTCACTAGGGGTGTAAAGACTCCGGAGGGGGCCCTAGTGGCCCAAGTGCTATATCAAGCCAACGAAGGCATGATTTAAGTATCGCTACGGTGTGCAGTCCGATCTCATAACTGTCTTAATAACAGGCTCTCGGCCTTACTCAGTCATTACTCTTCAGTCTCACTCACATGGATCACAAATGCCTCCATCAGCCCGAAACAGTGGTAAGTATGCATATAATTAACAATACTGAGACTGAGATATGAAGTGATATGCTATAACAGGACTGAGTATATGAAATCAAATAATCACAAAATGAGGCAGTAATATACGACCACTCGGGTCTCAACATTTTCGGCGTGAAGCCTAGCATTTATAGTTAACATGATTTCTAACAGGTTCGCCATTACCACATTAACTGAAGCACATATATCATCAGGGAATAACCACTAAGCGGTGCCATGGGATAAGCCAGGCCACAAATACTCGGTGCACGCCCGCATGCCCGTCACTTGGCATGTGCGTCACCTCAATTATTGTCATAAATCATTTAGCTCGGGTTTTCGAACCCTCAGAACCAAGTTTGGAAACGTTACTTACCTCAAAACCGGCTAAAATACTATTTCGCAGTGCCTTTGCCTCTAAATTCGACCTCCGAGTGCTCCAAATCTACCAAAAATTAGATGTATATTATTATAATACCCCCAAGGAACGAAACCTAATCGAAATTTATCAAAAATACTCAAAAATCACGAAATTGGTCAAACCCGACCTCCGGGCCCACGTCTCGAAATTCGATAAAATTTACAAAACTGGAATCCTTATCCTCCCACGAGTCTACCCATATCAATTTTATCAAAATCCGACCTCAAATACCCATTCAAATCATCAAAAAAATTTCCCAAATTTTCCTCCCATTTTCCCCAGTTTCTACTTTGATTCCTCAATTTACATGGTAAGAATCAAGACTAATTCATGAAATTAGGCCAAAAGTGATTGAAGAACACTTACCACAATAATCCCACTGAAAGTCTTTTCAAAATCCTCCTTCTCCCGATCTCTCTAATGGGTTTTTGAAAATATGGACTAAACCCTCGTTTTTGAACTTAAAAGAATCTGCCCAGGCCAATTTCCTTCATCGCGATCGCGGACTTCCAGTCGCGATCACAGAGAGTAACTAACACGCCCCCAAAATTCCTTCTACGCGAATGCAGGATCCTGATCGCGATCGCGGACCTCAACCAACTCGACCTACGTGATCGTGGTTGGCTTCACGCGACCGCGTAGAGATACGCTCAACACCTGACGCCTAGCTTCTTCTACGCGAACGCGAAGTTACCCATGCGATCGCAGTGACTAAGCTGCCCAAACTCTACGATCGCGAACACCCTTATGCGATCGCAGAGAGTAAAATCCTTCCTGCCTCAACTTGTGCCACGCGATCGCGATTGCTCTCACGCGATCGCAGAGAAGAAATATCTGCTGCATAAAAATAAGAAAACCAGCAACTCCTACGGCCCAAAAGTGCCTGTTTGAGCATCCGAAACACACCCGAGGCTCTCGAGACCTCAACCAAACACACCAACACACCCCATAACATCATTCAAACTTAGTCGATCCCTCGAAACACCAAAAAGAATGCAAAAACACTAAAATCACCTCAAATTCAGGCCTAAAGTTATTCAAACTTCCGAAATTCACCAACGATGCCGAAACTACCTAAACCTCGTCCGAATGATATGAAAATTTGCTCACATATCCAGAATGACGCTACGAACCTGCTCCAATTTCCGGAATTCTATTCCGATCCCGATAGCCTATTTTCCACTGCCGACCGAAAATCGCCAAAAACTAACTTTCGCCAATTCAAGCCTAATTCTGCACCAGACCTCAAAACTACATTCCGAAAACACTCCTAAGTCCCAAATCACCTAACGAAGCTATCCGAGCCATAAAATCTACATTCCGAGGTCGTTTACCTATAAGTCAAATTCCTGCTTGACTTTTCCAACTATTGAGCTCATTTAAGAGACTAAGTGTCTTAATTCTCACCATGACCACTTTGAACCCGAGTCAACCAACTTAACGCCACACAAAAGAGATGAACCACACAAGCAATGAAGAAAAAATAGGGGAAACGAGCTAAAATCTCGAAACGATTGGCGGGGTCGTTACAAAAACACATTCTTTTGTGTGATTAAAACGATAGGCGGCTAAAGCAAACAACTGTTTTGTGTTTGTAGACAAGTCTCATCAAATGTTGGTGTTTTTTTGGTTTAACTAGTCTTATGATGTGCTTTGCGCGTGTACCTACGTCCGTAAATATATAGTTTTTAAAAAAAAATCATATAAAAATAATATGCTTTCATTATAAAACTAAATTTGTTAAATATAAGTTACTGAAAAAAATAAATGTTAATCATATTTAACTTGCTCAATAAATGAGAAATAGGACTTTGATTTGTTTAATAGTTATTGTTCTTTGGTAACAACATACAAATAACTATATTCACTAATATTCATTTTAGTAATGAATCAGAGTATTTAATCGTTTGTTAATTTATTAAACAACTTAGTGGAAGCACACAGTCCTAAGTTGTGTTATATAATCGTGATTTATTCCTGTAAGAACGTTTTCTAATTTATTTAATTTGTAACTTGGTTCTCACTTCAAAAATTCAATAATGAAACTACTGTTGTTCGAGAAAAAAAAAGATTGAATTCTCTATTAAAAAATATTTTTGTATTTACTTTTTGAATAAAAATAAATACTATTTTAATTATAATAATAATATAGTAATAAAAAATATTATTATTATTATTATTATTATTATTATTATTATTATAATAATAATAATATTAATAATAATAATAATAATAATAATTATTATTATTACACACTTATTTTTACTACTGCTATTATTCTTATTTATTTTGACATGATAATAATATGAGTTAAGTTTAAAGAAAAAAATAATGATTTATATCACTTACCAAAATTTTGTTTGGGATTAACGCGTATTATTGTTGTTATTTTTTTAAGAGGTGAGATGACAGTTTCCTCCTAAGATGATATTTTTTAAAATAATTTGTTTGTTGTTAGAACGTCGTAGCAAGGGTATATCATGATATTGTTTACTGTTTTGGTTTTGCCATTGATTTAACTCTTCTGTTGTTGACAGTGAGAAATTATAATTGATAATGGAAGTCCTTCTGCGACTGTTGCTGCAATGACGATAGCCTCGTCAAGCCGCACTATTGTTCCTCCCGCCGAGAAATCGGAGAAATTTTCTGGAGCCAACTTCAAATGCAAAGGATGTTCTCCTGGCTTACCACACTTGGTATGCAGAAATTCACTAGTGAAGAGCCTCCGGTGCCTGCTGCGGAATTCATGATTGTTGAGGCGTGGAAGCAGGCAGATTTTCTTTGCAAAGGCTATATCTTAAGCGCTTTAGAGGATGACTTGTACAATGTGTACAATGCGATGAATACTTCGAAAGAATTAAGGGACGCACTTGAGAAGAAGTACAAAACGAAAGATGCATGCTTGAAGAAGTTCGTGGTTGCCAAGTTTCTAGACTATAAAATGATAGACAACAAAATTGTGGGAACCCAAGTTAAGGAGCTTCAATTTATTTTTCACGACCTTATTGCTGAAGGTATGGTCGTGAATGAAGCATTTCAAGTGGCAGCAATGATTGAAAAATAACCTCCTTCATGGAGAGATTTCAAGAACTATCTTAAGCACAAGTGCAAAGAAATGAAGTTGGAAGATCTTGTGATACGTCTCAAGATTGAGGAAGACAAAAAAAACATCTGAGAAGAAGTCTCGTGGAAATTCAACGATCATGGGAGCTAATATCGTTGAGGAGACTGCTCCAAAAAGTAAGAAGAAGAAGAAGTCTTCTGGACAGACTAAGGAGCAGAACAAAAAAAAATTCAAGAGCAGTTGTTACAATTGGGAAGAGTTGGTCACAAAGCCCCTGATTGTCGTCTCCCAAAAAAGGATAAGAAGAAGGGACAAGCCAACATAGTGGAGAAGAATGATGACATTGATGATCTTTGTGCAATGATTTCAGAATGCAACCTAGTTGAAAATCTGAAGGAGTGGTGGATTGACTCTGGATCCACTCGACATGTTTGTGCTGTCAAAGAAGCATTTGTGCCTTACTCTACTGATGGTCCCGAAGAAGAGATTTCCATGGGAAATAATGCAACAACCAAGATTGAAGGTCATGGGAAGATATTCCTGAAGATGACTTCCTGCAAGATGTTAACGCTCAACAACGTTCTTCATGTTCCTACTATTAAGAAGAATTTAGTTTCTACTTCTTTACTTGTGAAGAATGGATTCAAATGTGTATTTCTTTCTGATAAAGTTGTTGTAAGAAAGAATGAAATGTATGTTGGAATAGTCTACCTCACGGAGGGCCTTTTCAAACTCAATGTAATAGTTGTTGACAGTATGGATAAAATTTCAGCTTCTTCTTATTTATTGGAGTCAAATAATTTATGGTATATTCGTTTAGGACATGTCGCAGAAATTAATTAATTTAGAAGTATTGCCTAAACTCGAATGTAATAAATCGAAATATCAAATATGTGTTGAATCTAAGTTTGTAAAACATCCTTATAAGTCTGTTGAAAGGAATTCAAATACTTTAGACTTAATTCATACTGACATTTGTGATATGAAGTTGACACCATCTCGACGTGGAAAAAAAAATATTTTATTACTTTTATTGACGATTGCACTAGATATTGTTATGTTTATTTGCTTAATAGTAAGGATGAAGCAATTGAAGCATTTAAGCAATAAAAAAATAAAGTGGAGAATCAATTGAATAAAAAGATCAAAATGATTAGAAGTGATAGAGGTGGAGAATATGAATCTCCGTTTGCAGAAATATATTCGGAATATGGAATTATCCATCAAACTACTGCACCTTACACACCTCAATCCAACGGAATTGCGGAAAGGAAAATCGTACATTAAAGAAAATGATGAATTATTTGTTATTAAATTTCGGATTACCGCAAAGTTTGTAGGGGGGAAGCTATCCTTACAGCTAACTGAATACTCAACAGAGTACCCCCACAACAAAACGCAATCTATTCCATAGGAAAAATGGAAAGGAAGAAAACCCAACTTGAAATATTTCAAAGTGTGGGGGTGTCTAGCAAAGGTACAGGTTCCTTTACTTAAAAGGGTTAAATCGGACCAAAAATAGTAGATTGCGTTTTCATTGGATATGCTACAAACAGTAAAGCATGTCGGTTTTTGGTTCATAAATACGATAATCCCGAGATTCATGTTAATACGATAATGGAATCAGATAATGTTGAATTCGTTGAAAGCATCTATCCATATAAAACTGAATGCGAGTCGTTAAGTGAAAGACCTAAACGACCTCGGGAATAACCAAAGGAAAATACTACAAGTGTAGAAGATCCAAGGCGTAGCAAACGTCAAAGTGACTTACAACTGGACTATGCAAGAGTATTGGGAAGATTGATGTATATAATGAATTGTACGCGACCAGATATAGCATGTGCTATTAGCAAACTGAGTCGATTTACAAGTAATCCCAATCAAATACATTGGATGGTAATGAAACGAGTTTTGGTGTATCTGAAACATACCCAAAACTATGCTTTGCATTATTATAAATATCCCTCCATGATCGAGGGATATAGTGATGCAAATTGGATTACCTGTTCATTTGAAGTTAAATCCACGAGTGGATATGTTTTCACAATTGGAGGTGGAGCAATGTCTTGGAAATCATCCAAATAAACGTGCATTGCCCATTCTACAATGTAATTTGAATTCATAGTTTAGATAAGGCTGGTGAAGAAGCTGAATGGCTCCGGAATTTCTTGAAAGATATTCCATTTTGTCCCAAACCTTTGGCACCTATTTGTATACATTGTGATAGTCAAGCGGCAATAGGTAGAGCAGGGAGCGTTATGTATAACGGAAAATCTCGTCATATATGACGGAGACATAATACTGTTAGACAACTACTCTCTAGTGGTGTTATCACAATTATTACGTAAAGTCAAATGATAACGTGTCGGATCCACTTACAAAAGGCCTATCTAGAGAGGCAGTTGAAAGACCATCAAACGGAATGAGGTTAAGGTTTGGACAAGTCATCATGACAGTAACTCTACCTAGCAGACTGCAGATCCCAAGAGTTAGGTTCAAAGAGATCAAACAAAGTTATTAATGACGGTCTAACATTGTCAAATAACTCAACACATTCTCGTGATAAAGACAATGTTCAAAATCGAGGTAAAGCATTAAGGGTTTTTGATGAGTCAATAAATCTTAAAGCTTTTTAATGATTTGATAAGTCTGGCAGGATATGACCAGATAGTGTATCTTTAGGATTACACATTTATAAATCACCTATGTGAGTGTGAAGTGTAAGCCGTTTCAAAGGGAATGAAAGTAAATGCCCATTCTCTAAGCACTCATGAAATCAAGCGGTGTTCATGGCTGAAACGAACACAACCGTGAGAACCATAGATGGTTAAGGATTGATTGTGGCACTTATATTGTCTAGGTATACAACAAAGCTCGACAGTTCAAAGATATCAAATCTACCGATTGACCGAGTATATCCGATATAAGTTCACTACGGAAAGTTCAAAGAGAAACCTACTTATCCAGATGCAATTAATTCTTGCATGTAAAACACACACGCGTCCGTGCATTCATTTATTTTATAGCCATTCCCCATTCATGTGGGGGATTATTGAGTTTTAAGCTTAGTAGAGCTTATTTTAAGCTTGGTGTAGCTTAAAGAGGGTGAACGGGAAATAGAGGAAAAATGAAATATTTGAGTTTCCCTCCTTGGCAAAGGGACATTGTCCCATATTGGAGGAAGAAAAAACTTTTGATGGGTATATATTCAATTTCTCTTCTTCTAGCTCTTAAAGAGTTGAGAAGAAGGCAAGCCTCGCGCCATCGTCGTCGTCGCTCGGCTTCGGATTTGGTCAAAGATCGATTGATTGATTAATCTTTTTGGACAAAATTCCTTTCAAATTATTTAATTAATTAATTTAATAATTAACGAAAATACAATCCGGAATGACCCGCGAACCCGTGACCCGGTCCGGTCCGGTCCCTTTTTCTTTTTCGAATTTTTTTAAATCTATTTTTTAATTTTTCCCGCAATATTCCCACTTGTTCCAACAACTATGGCTGTTCTGAAATGTTGCAAACCTTTTTAGAATCAGTGAAAAATGGTCCATAAATGTACCTTGAATCCCATAATTTTTACTTACTAAATTTTCTGATAATCTTCTTCTTTTTCTGCACAATATTTCTCCAGTGTGTTTTACAGCCTTCGAGTGGCTCGCTGTTACATCGACGTTTTTGATACCAACACGCTGGTGAGTTAAATCATTCTATCCTGGGAGGATAATATTCCAACACCTCAGGTACTTGAAGATAATTTCCTATACTGTTTTTCAGAATTTATTTCGTTAAACTAGTACTACTTTCCGTTTCTGTTTATATTTCAAAAATGTTTAATGATTTAATTATTATTACAGCAATACAGTTTGACTAACGTCGGAGCAAGGGTGTATCATGGTACTTTTATAAGCTTTTGTATTAGTCATAGTTGTGTTTGAACTCTTAATATTTATTTCAATTGTACTTAACCTTTAAATTTTATAATCCTAAAGTTTTAGTATTTTTATGCTAATTATGTTTTAATTATATGGTTGGAACTCAAATAAGCGCCTACATCAAGTGTACCATACGAGGTTCTTTAATTATGTTTCCAAATATTATATAATCTTAGGATTTCCTATATATTTCAAATATGGGAAATTTAGTAATTACAATTTTAATTATTTTTATTTTCAATGTCTTAAATATTAGAAAAAATATTATATATTAAAAGACTATTATGTCTAATGTAAACTTTATTTTTAAAGGGTAAAAAGACAAACGATATTTTGCTAAGGGTTTCGTGCTTTTAATATAGTATATATAAATTAGCTTGATTTATTAGTTTATTTAATTTTTACCATTTTTCAAAAACATGAGAAAACGTTGTATCTTTAGATTAGTTTGTGAGCAACCATTTTCGAAAAAACATATACAATCAAATCTTTCAATAAGAGTCTCATTTGTTTCGATAAGAGTCTCAACGTTTGGGGACTCTTAAATCAAACCTTTAAGAGTTTGGCTATCTTGTGAAGATAGAGACCCTCAGCTCAAAGAAAGCACAACAAAAAATCACAATATTCATCAAAAAATTATATTTCCGGCTACGGCTAACATTTCTGTTATATTGGTGAGAGTATTGTGATTTTTATGTGATAACACAAAGTTGTATGATTTTGATGAACATAAAAAGATAGTTTGGGGACCGATTATAAGAATTTACACACCAAAGTAATGATGTACGTGATTGGAGATCTCTATAAACCTATTTTTGAAAATAAATGAATAATATGACATTATTGTTAAACATTTTGATTTGCTTTTTGGAAATAAAGATCTTTTTATAGTTAAAATTTACTCTATTTTTTTTTAAAAACCAATGATCCTAATTTTCCCCTGAATATTGTATTTATAATCAAATTAATACTCGAAAAATAACCATCATATCGATATATTATCTATACCAATTGAGAAATGGACCATTTGTGTCGTTTTGTCTCAAAAAAGATACTTATTTAATAAATTATAGAGCAAACTAATTTGGAATAAATTAAAGTACACTGGCATGCCAGATTTGGCTCGCTAAAACTTTATAATGATGTAATATTGGGGACCAAGTTGCACCATTTGTAAACTTGAGAACCCACGACCCAGCTTCCTAAATATTTACAATTAATTATTTTTTAGTCCTTCAAAAAACAAACAAATACAAAAAAAAAAAAGAATAGAACACCCATGTGACTATTTCACATCGATAAACCCTTTTTAATAGAAAAGAATCCCAACTTGTCTAACCGTCATGTACTGACGACAAATTTTCTTGAATTTCTTTATTTGAATAAATAATGACAGATTTTCAAATATTCTATTTGAGTCATTATAATATATGTATATTTAAAAATAAGATTTCATGAATTTCCATGCAGGATTACACTTTGTCCCCATACATTTATTGGGCCCTACTCAGTTTAACGAAACGGTATCACACAATACTGATTCGTCGGATTTGTCTTACTAAATATACACATTAATATCGTAAAAACGAATAAGCAGGAAAAAACGACACTACTTGATATAAATTGTCTTTTGGCACATTAGTTATGTATCTGATTTTGCAAATATTTGAGAGACTTAGCTATTTTTTGTGTATGATAATTAAAGTTATTATTTTCGTTCTTCTATAAATTTCGATACCGCTTGCAAAATTTTTTAGGTATCTTCCTGTCCTGTGTAATTGTGATGTTTTACCAAATTACTTCATGACAAATTCTTACCAATTAAATTAATAAGCTTTTCTAATCACTTATACTTAGTCCACACACTTAACGTAAAATATTTAAACTTGATTTGTTCAAATCACTTTTCTCGTTCCTTTTTCGTTTTTTTTAACCTTTGTGGATGGCAACAAATTGAAAAAGCTAAAATAAATAGAAGCAGGTTAGGGAGTTAAATTTTATGGATTCGGATTTAGGATTCTATCATACTCATCAAGTTTAATGAATTCGAAATCTGTTATTTGTGTTTATTTAATAAATTTGTTTAACACATATATAAAGTCTTAATTAAAGATATTAGATTTGGATAAACTCATACTTTCTTATAAGCTTTTTATTTGGATTTTCAACTAGTGTGTGTGATATCTCATGCAAGTATCTATTAATGCAATTAAGTGAATGCTGTAATTAAACAAAAGAAAGAAACAAATGACTAACAAGATCATTATAAAAAAAAAAAGTGTGAATTACACGAGGATTTTCTGCGGATTATACCGAAAAATTCATATGTGATTTAGTTAGTTATAAAAACTTACCCAATTTTATTTTAACAACAAATTGTATAATTCATTTTCCCTTTTCTTATCGACATATATACCGACCATTTTATAATTGAGCGTTTAATTTTTTTTTTTTTTAAAGTGTAATACACACTTGTCGTACAACATGTAAAAAAAATATATTTATTCAAATCATTATTTTCTTTTATTATTTCTTAGTGAGAGAAAGAAAGAGAGAAAGAGAGAGAGAGAGAGAGATCCAACTTCGTGGAAATCGCAAACAAGGACGACTTTTTGAAATTGAGACGCTGGTTTTGAACTTATTCATTTATTTTGTTATAAATAATTCAGTATTTTACAAGCATAAATAGGTAGCCAACCTCGGCCTTTCTCATTTCTTGAAGAGAAGAGAGCACTGAAAAAGAGCTAAAACTTTCTGTTCAAAACCACAGCCAAAAGAAGAAGAAAAAGAACTGATATTAAAGAGTCATTTGTTCACAAATCAAGATTAGCAAGTGATTAAAGCAAAAATGGTGAGAGCTCCTTGTTGTGAGAAGATGGGGTTGAAAAAAGGACCATGGACTCCTGAAGAAGATCAAATTCTTGTTTCTTATATTCAAACAAATGGCCATGGAAATTGGAGAGCCCTCCCTAAATTAGCTGGTAATTAATTAATTCCTTCATATTCTAATATTAATCTCTTCTTCATTTCTTAATATCTTTTTTTATGCATCCTAACTTACTGTTTCGACTAATTCACATTCACTCTGCACTTGAAGAATCTTTTTGGCTATCATTTTTTTCAATTTTTTATATGATCAAGATATTAGGGCATCTCAAAGTGTTATATAAACAACCTATCCTGGTACAAATATTAGTAGTGGTTGCTTCTACGACTTTAACCTTGACCTATGAGTCATACGGAGATAACCTAAGCTTCCCTCTTATGATCAAGATGTTGATTGAAAACAACATTTGGTGAAAGTTGCAAAAGATTGGTTTAGAATTTGTAGCATTCTGTTAGAGAATGAAAACCCATTTTTGTATTAACATTTTCTTGAAATTGTTACTAGTAAAAATATCATTTTTTAATGTTTTTCTTTTTCATTTTGGATGGATCAGGACTTTTGAGATGTGGGAAGAGTTGCAGACTGCGTTGGACTAACTATTTGCGTCCAGATATAAAGAGGGGTAACTTTACTAGAGAAGAAGAAGACTCCATTATTCAGTTACATGAAATGCTTGGCAATAGGTCAGTTTCAAAAATCAAAATTTTCTATTTTTTTTCACCTTTTCTCCAAATTAACAAAATTCAAAATCTGAGAAAACCATATTCTTTTGTTTTCCTAATTAATTAAACAGTTTCCTGATCTATCACATTCATATAATCCCTTCACTTTTTTCTTATGACTAAAAAAAAAATAAAAAATTTAAGAATAATGATCACAACTCTAAAAGATTATAAGCGTATTGTCTTTATCATATTCAGTAATGCCTTGCATGCTCATAATCATTATTCACTGAAAAAGAAAAAATAATCAGACCTTTTTCATTTTTAATTCCCCTTTTTATAAAGACAATGTCAAGCATGCTAATTTTTTATCTTCGGAAAACCTTTGTCTTTTTTATTCAGAGAGTAGTTACAGAATTTAATTGAGATTAAAGAAAAGAAAAGTATCAGAATGTACTTATCTAATCATTTTGTTTGTATCAAGAAATAATCCAAAAGATTGGTCTAGACAGGTTTGTAGTTACATAATTTAATCTCATTAATTAGCAAATCTATGTCATTAACTTGCTAAACAAATCAAGTCATGTGATTCGTATCTGTATAGGTTCTTGTGACAAAATAATTAAAGTTAAGCACTACGTACATTAATGCTTGTCCACTTATCTTTAAATTACAATTATTAATATTTGTTTAGCTTTTTTACTAATAAAAATTTATTTTTTTCAGATGGTCTGCAATAGCAGCAAGATTACCGGGACGAACGGACAATGAAATTAAAAATGTATGGCACACCCACTTGAAAAAGAGGCTTAAAAATTATCAACCTCCTCAAAACTCCAAAAGACAATCCAAAACCAGCCTTGATTCCAAAGCTCCTAGTACTTCTCAAACCTTCAATAATTCAGACAATTTTAGTAATATCCAAGAAGATATTAATGGGCCCGTGACCGGCCCGAACTCGCCACAACGATCGTCTAGCGAGATGTCGACTGTCACGGCCGATTCAACGACCATGACTACCATCACAATCGATGATCAGAATATGTTTAAGCAATTAGATGAGATGGACTCGTCTGAAAGTTTTATTCCAGAGATTGATGAGAGTTTTTGGACGGATGATTTATCCACGGGCGATAACTCGAATTTTGATATAGAGGGTACCGGTGAAGAATTACAAGTCCAATTTCCATTTTCTTCCGTGAAGCAAGAAAGTATGGACATGGTTGGAGCAAAATTAGAGGACGACATGGACTTTTGGTACAGTGTTTTCATAAAGTCCGGGGACTTACTAGATTTACCGGAATTTTGAGGGGTCAATTTGATTGTACTACAAAACTTGAAGTAGTGGAATGCCAGCTAATTATTGATGCTTGGGGTTTTGGGAGTCAAGTTTGAAACTTCATGTTTATTTATTGACCTTTAGCTCTTGATAGGACCACCAATTACTCCAAGTTGATACGTTTCTTTCTTTTTATTTAGTTAGAATAATCTTCTTTTTTTTTTTTCTATCTTTGTTTTGAACCTCATAATTTAGTTTAGTTGGGAGAAAGCATATTGGATGGTGATGTGAAAAAAGAAAAATTATGATGGTGTAATAATTTGTATTAATTAGGATTAGGGAAAAAGAGATTTTAGAGAAAAGTCTTCAAGAAACTCTACTCAACATATCCTTCTAACTTAGCTTAATTGTATGTGAAATGCATCTTTTGTAACATGTCATTACCCAAAAAGAATAATTAAAAAGGATTTATTTTTCATCTTATTCTTTTTAATTTGGATAAATTGTTTGTTGACATTGAGTTTAATACAATTCTTAATTTCCGGTTTAATATAACTATTTAATATTTTGATCTCACTACTTCGACTAATTTAAATTAGCATGCATAAGATTTATTAAAGAGAGAATTAAATACCCGCTAAAAATTCAATCCTTAATTGATTGGTAGTGAGTGTTTTTAACCAATTATTTGGTCTTTTTTTTTTTAATCTCAAAGAGGCACTGTATTCTCTTAACATCTGAAAATAATTTGAGCTCGACTATTTTTCTTTTAAGTTTATAATACTTTACCATATATATTATTCGAATCACAACAAGTAATCTATTAACTGCTATTAAGTATTGGGAACGAAAATAATTAGAAATATTCATAATCCCTTGGAATTGTGTCGTACTCTTAACAAAGGTCTTGTTTTTTCATGAGTTTAAACGTCTTAGAGACAGTTTCTACAAGCATTCATATGTTGATTGATCGAGGGAGCGTATTAAAATTAGAATATAAATTATATATCGTACTCTTATGCCTCTATTTAAATTTAATTATGTATAAAATTGTACAAAATGGTTATATGCATATACAGAGGATAACTTATAAATACATGATTTGTATAAACTATAAAGTTTCCTTAGTGCATAATTTTTTTCTGAATTTCATAATATCCCCGTCTAACGCAATTATTTTATTTTTTTAATATCCGGTATTTATTTTGAGGTATGACTAATCCACGTAAAAAAGTCTATGCCATACATTAGCACCAACATATTGATCGTGCTAACCAAAGATACCTATTTGATGATGATATATGTTTCTATTTTGACAATCAAATAGGGTTTTCTTAATTATATTTTTATTTAATGTTATTTTCCTATAATTTCAAGATATCTACTGTTAGAAATGAAAAAAATGGAAGATCGATTTCACATAAAATGCATACTAATTAATTAGACTATCATATTCTTGAACTCTGTTATTCTTTTGGATTTTGGAGCTAGAGTAAAAGATTTGATGATGGTTCCGAGCATATGCAATAGAACCAGTTTTAGCTAATAGGGGCTCAAGCAATAGCAGCACCGGTTCTACGAAGTTAAAATCGAATCTATTTGTTGGCTATTTTAATTCATTCATGAATAATAATTCAAAGGCATGAAGCGGGTACTTCTAACCGCTTCACCTGCTTTTTACTTATGGCATTTTTTTTTTTTGTGTGACGAAAATGAACGAAGAGTGAGAAAAGCGTGGTATTTTCAAATCGTGACACCTATATATGAGCATAAGCAATTTTAATTATATTTCTTCACTAATGGTCTGGTTCCCCTTTCTTGTTGAGCATCTCTATAGAAAGGCTGGATTTAGAATAAGTAATTAATCCACAGTCCGATTCCATAGTATAGGCAAATATTGTACCTACCAGAAAAATTCGTCGCTAATCCTATTTAACGACAGATTGACAATAAATTAATTATCAGAAAATTATGTTAGCTACAAGTGATTTAGTAATAAATTAATGATAAAGTTTATAGCTAATTTCAATTTTTTTTTTTGTAATGATTTTATTACTATCCACAAAACCATCTTTAATTTAGATTCTCACATACACCTTTTGTGGTCTTACAAACTTGTCAACATGGAATGAGTTATAATTGAATGTTGAAATTGGGAAAATAAATAAATGCAACTAAACGTGGTCCCTAATTTTCCAATACACGGTGAAGTCCTACGTTGTTCTTAGTCTTTTGGTTTGTCTTGTTCTTAAAAGAATATTTATGATATCGACTACTCTTTCAATGAAACTGTACTATATACAATAGGTATCATACTTATTAGTCAATTGGAGCAAGCCATGAGCTCAAAAATCAAATGATGGGATTGGCTAGCTATTGTTCTTAGTCGTGGTGGGAAGCCACATTATTAGAGATGAAATTAGAATTAATGAACTTTATGAGAATTAAACATTTAAAATTTTTAATGCAAGGTAGGATTTCTAGCATGTTGATTTGCTATAATCTACACATTTTTTTCAAGAAAATTTATTTTAGTAATTAATTATGAGTACAATTCTGTTTGTTCTTTTGATTCTTCTCTCTAAATTGTATTTCGTTATTTGAGGGCTGGAGCAGCGTGTTTATCGAATGTAGGATAATATGATCCTCCTTGGATGTATTTGATCTTGTTAAATGATATAAAATGATATAAGAGCAGTACTGTAATTTCACCTCTTAAAGTTAGTTATTAGTGTCCATTAGTTAGTTAAGTTGTTAGATTAGTAGTTAAGAGATTAGTTAATTACTTGTATATATACACGAATGTATACACACAACAATCAGTTTTTGAGAAATGAATAATATTCTTTCTTCCTCTCTATCATCTCTCTCTGTATCTCTCTACTGTATCTCTATCTTCTTCTCAATTTACAACATGGTATCAGAGCTTATGCTCGTAAAATCGAAGCTCATGATCTGAGATCCTTCTTCCGCATTCTTTCTCTGAAATTCTTGTTCTGCATGTTACAATCGAGTGAAATTTGTGTTCTGCAAATTCTGCTTGTTAAAATTGGGTGTTGAATTCTTGACAAAGAATCAAGAAAATCGAAAATGGCGATAAACGAAGGAATACCAAATCTGAATTATGTGCTAAATACTGAAAATCAAGTAAATCCAGCAACTGGGATCGATTACAATCATCCCCTTTTCCTTTCCTTGCTGATGTTAGCGGAATTCAGATCATTTCATTTCAACTAACAGGCATTGAAAACTATTCATTGGAATAGGTCTATGAGAGTTGCATTGTTAGGTAGGAATAAACTTGGCATGGTTGATGGTACATTCAGTAAGGATAAATTCCCAGATTCAATGGGAAATCATTGGGAACGAGTAAATGTCATTGTTCTATCTTGGCTGATGAACTCTTTGGCAAAAGGTCTTCTTGAAGGTATTATGTATGCCTGCAATGCTCAAACTGTTTGGGAAGACTTAGCTGAAAGATTCAATAAAGTTGATGGTTCAAGAACTTTCAATTTACATAAAGAAATAGCCACCTTAACTCAAGGCTCTGCATCTGTCTCGGTACATTTCTCAAAACTTAAAGATCTTTGGGAAGAATTTGAGGCTTTGGTTCCTGCACCTGGGTGTGATTGTCCTGAATCAAGGGATTTTGTTAGCTACCTACCGAAATTAAGGCTATACCAGTTTCTAATGGGGTTAAATGAGTCCTATTCTCAAGCTCGAAGTCAAATACTTATGAAGACTCCCTTACTTACTATTAATCAAGCCTATGCCTTAGTAGTGAGTGATGAGAGTAAAAAATCTATAACATCTAAATCTGGGATTCTTGGAGCCAATCTTGTAGGAAATTTTGAGGTTGCAATGTATATTAGACATGGTGAAGGTGGTCAAGGCCAAAGGTTCAAGAAAAACTTTAATGTTCAATGTGATTATTGTAAGATGAAAGGCCATGTGTAAGAAAACTGTTATAAACTCGTTGGATATCCTCAAGAGCTCAGACAAAAGAAGAGAGGAGGATATAATGCAGCTCATAATGTCAACATTCTGAATGAGAATAATGATAATCAAAATCAGAATTCTGATGTACCTACTGGTGCACATGGCAAACATGCTAAGGTTTTAAATCAGTCTACTTGTGGAAGTCAGATGTCTTATGGTCAAGAACTGGAAGCAGTTGCAAATCAGCTGGGAAATTACACATTCATAAAGGATTAGTATGGTCAGATTGTGCAGCTGTTGAACAAAGGAGTAATCTCAACAGTCACTAACAATGAAGATTCAGCTGCTAATGCAACATGTACAAATACTGATACAACAATGTTGGTTTCAAAGGGCTCACAGGAGTGGATCATAGACACTGGTGCAACAAATCACATGGTGTCTGATACTAATCTTCTGAATAAATCTACTATAGTCCAGAAATCTAACCCTAAGAAAGTTTTGTTACCTAATGGAGATGTGTCACTAATTACAGATATAGGGACAAGTTCAATTTCTGATAAGAGCACTATATCTAATGTCTTTCATGTGCCTCAATTTAAATATAATCTTCTTTCAGTTTTAAAAATGACAAAAGAACTACAATGTGCTGCAGCATTTTTTCCTGACTTTTGTGTTTTCTAGGATCTCTTCACTGG
This sequence comes from Nicotiana knightiana, assembly GCA_005239525.1. Classification (NCBI taxonomy): domain Eukaryota; kingdom Viridiplantae; phylum Streptophyta; class Magnoliopsida; order Solanales; family Solanaceae; genus Nicotiana; species Nicotiana knightiana. The sequence goes on along the minus strand of ML395352.1, from coordinate 53,464 downwards.
GAAGGTGAGGGAGATTGGTAAAGAAGTAAGAGGACTATACATACTACTAGCTAGACTGGAAAGTATTAGACAAAAGTCTCAGTATGCTGCAAAGGGATTAACAGCAGGAGAAACAAATCAGATCAATGTGGAGTTATGGCATCAAAGATTTGGACATGTGTCTGTTATAGTACTGAAGAAAATGTTGCGTATTAGTGTACAAAATATCAGAGATAAAACAGATAAATGCACAATCTGTCCTTGCGCTAAACAAACTAAATTGCAATTTCCTTCTAGTGATATCAGAAACATGTACTGTTTTTATTTGATTCATGTAGACCTATGGGGTCCATACAGAATAGCTACATTATATGGTAATAAGTACTTTCTTACAGTTGTAGATGATTACAGTAGAATGACATGTGTGTTTCATCTTAAACAAAAATCAGATGTATACCAATGCTTACAACATTTCTTCAGTTTTGTCAAGACTCAGTTTAATAAGGTCATCAAGGTTATTAGAACAGACAATGGCACAAAGTTTGTAAATTCCTTGTGTGAGCAACTGTTCAAGAATCTTGGGATGATTCATCAAAGAACTTGTGCTTACACTCCTCAATAGAATGGATGTCACGACCCCAAATCCTAACAGGTCGTGATGGCGCCTATCGTGGAACTAAGCTAGCCAACCATCACATAACTACACATTTATTTTAATATAATTTCTCAAAAATCAATAATAACCAGCAACAGAGTATAAATTTTTTCTCTAAGTCTTTAAGCAAACATAATAATATAATCTACTATCTAAACAAATCCCCCAGGACTGGAGTCAACCGATCACGAGCATCTAAGAATAAAACTAACACTGCGAATATCATAAACTATGTTCGGAATAAAATACTAATACTAATGAAGGAAGGAAAATGGAGAAGCTGCGGACGCTGGATAGCTACCTCGAAATCCCGAATGCTGACGATGAATGAACTCAAATGGCTACTGCTCAGAACTAATACCTGGATCTGCACACAGAGGTGCAGAGAGTAATGATGAGTACGTCAACTCACTAGTAATGAATATAAATCAAGTCTGAATATAAGAAAACACACAGCACAGAACACCAATCCACATATAGTAAGATACGGAGTATTAATAAAGTATATATTTAATACATAAGTTGAAAACCAATTTCCGTAATGATGAGTAATGATGAGTACGCCAACTCAGTAGTAATGAATATAAATCAAGTCTGAAGATAAGTACGCCAACTCAGTAGTAATGAATATAAATCAAGTCTGAAGATAAGAAAACACACAACACAGAACACCAATCCACATATAGTAAGATACGGAGTATTAATAAAGTATACATTTAATACATAAGTTGAAAACCAATTTCCGTAAAAAGAATCCTTTGAGCAAGTATAATTTCCAGTATTTCTCAGTAAAATTCCCAAAATATTAGTATAAAAGATAAAATGAATCATAATCAAAACTCAGCAAAATATCATTATAAATCCGTCCCTCAGGCCAAATCATCACTCGTAAATCAATCACTCAACACCTCACCATCACTCAGTAATAGTCACTCATGCCTCCCAATCACTCATCACTCGGCACTCGCACTCAGTAGGTACATGCGCTCACTAGGGGTGTTTACAGACTCCGGAGGGGCTCCTACAGCCCAAGCTCTATAAACAAGCCACATCATGGCATCAATCATCTCTCAGGCTCTCGACCTCTCTCATATCATAAATATCCTCAACATATTGGCCCTCGGCCTCACTCAGTCAGACACTCTCAACATGCCACTCGGGCCATAAACAAAACGGGGTTCTCGACCCGAAATAGTATTTCATTTCAAGAAATAGTAATATTATCAAATAGGAGTGTCAACAATTTCACAAGAAAGACTGAGTGTAAAATCATAGTTTCAAAGTAGTGAGAATATCAGTAAAATAGCCCCCAAAGGGTTAAACAGATCGGCACTAGGTCCCAAACATGGCTTACAACCCAAGTATATCAAAACACACTAATACTATAACTCATATGCTTTAAAAGCGGATTCGCAACTCAATAGTTGCCTGAAAAGGTACATTCTTCCAAATTTCCAATTCGTGCACGCCCCACACCCGTCATCCAGTGTGTGCGTCACTCCAAATCCGTGAAAGGATGTAAAGTCCGGGGTTTCATACCCTCAGGACAGGATTTAAAGACATTACTTACATCAAACTAGCCCGAAAAGCTACTCCGCAATGCGTTTGGCCCTCGAATCAACTTCCGAGTTTTCCAAATCTATCAAATTCAGATTCATAACATCAAAATATGCTAAAGAATTGAAACCCAATCGAAAAATCTCAACTTTATGCACAAAATCGAAATTAGTCAAAACCCGACCCTCGGGCCCACTCTCGAAAGTCGACATACTTTATACCAAAATATTCCTCATCATCTCACGAATCCGTACATATAAAGAACTCTGAAATCGGAGTCCATTTGACCCCTCAAATTGCCCCTAAAAGGTCTCTTAAACTCAAGCCCTAGTTTCACTTTTTTTCTACTGATTTTTCCCAATTAAACACTTCAAAAACATGTAATCTTATCGGATTATTCGATGATAATTTAATATTATGGAGTAGAAGTCACAAGTGACTTACCTCAAGATTTCCCATGATTTCTTGCTCAAAAATCGCCCCAAGCCGTGTTTTTTCACCCAAAAAACGCTAAAATGGGCTAAAAACATAACAACATGAAAAAGACCCAATTCTGGTCGCTAAAAGCAAAATCCCGTCGCTAAAAGTGCCATATCGGGTCGCTAAAGGTGCGCACCAGATCCGGTTGCACCAGCAATGTTTATTTTCACTAAAAGGGTTCTAACTCCATCATACGAACTCGGAATTCGATGATTCTTGTTCCTATGAGTCAAAATAATAATACAAACATATTCCTTCAATAGAAACTCAATTCAGAGCTCATTTGCTCAGTGTGATACTCATTTCGCTCATTAAACAATTAACTCACATTTCGCGTCAAAAACCCAATCACGACTTGATGAAATTAGACCAAACTTTCCAGATTACTCCAATAATTCATTATCAAAATCCTGGAAGTCTCGAAATCAGATTTCAATCTCTATAACTGAAAATGGACCTTTGGATCATTACATGCTTATGCTCAAAACGCCAAAATCTTCCAAAAAATCTTCCAAAACTTATCCGAGCCTCATGGGACCCCAACCAAGTATACTAACAAGTCCCATAATATGACTCAAACTTAGTAGAGCCTTCGAATCACCAGAAACAACGCAAAAATACTAAATTCACCTCGGATTCAAGCCTATGAACTTTGAAACTTCTAAATTCCACCAAAGATGCCGAAACCAACCAAAACACATCCGAATGACCTGAAAATTTACACACACGTCCAAAATGACACTACGAACCTGCTCCAACTTCCGAAATTCCATTGCGACCTTGATAGCCTATTTTCCACTGCCGACCGGAAATCACCAAAAACTAACTTTCGCCAATTCAAGCTTAATTCTACACCGGACATCAAAACCACATTCTGAACACACTCCTAAGCCCCAAATCACCTAACGAAGCTATCTGAACCATAAAATCTACATTCCGAGGTCGTTTACCAATAAGTTAACTCCCAGTTGACTTTTCCCACTATAAGGCTACTCTAAGAGACTAAGTGTCTCAATTCTCATTACAACCACTACGAGCCCGAACCACCCGATTCCAACACATCATAAACAACTAAACAAGGCGTAACCAGACAGAAACAGGAATAACGATGCAAATTCTACGGAACGACCGACGGGTCGTTACAATGGAGCAGCAGAAAGAAAGCACAGACACATTTTAGAAATAACAAGAGTTATAAGACTACAAGCCAATATCCCCATAAGGTTCTGGGGTCACTGCAGTATACATTCTTAACATATTACCTAGATCAGTAATTGCAAATATATCTCCTTATGAAAGGTTGCATAACAGGAAACCTTGTCTAAATCACTAAAGAGTGATAGGCTGCCTATGTTTTGCTAAAGTAGTTCAGGAACAGGACAAGCTAAAGTCTAGATCAAGGGTATCTGTACATATAGGATATTCAAAAGTTCATAAAGGATATGTTCTATATGATCTAGAGAATAAGTCATTCTTCATCAACAGAGATGTAATATTCAAGGAAAATATCTTTCCATTTAAAAGAACAGATTGTTCTTCAATACCTATATTTATAGACACTACAACAAATGTAGGGTCATACGTGGAAAATTCAGAAATACTTTTTGAACAAAGGGTTGATACACAAGATGATGTAGGTCACAATGGTGATAGTTCAGGGAGTTCATCTACAACTAATGACATTACAGAAGAGAACTACAATTCTGAGTCAATGCATGACTTCTAAAATCACAATAAAACTGAGGAGGAGGCACATACATATCAGAACAATATCAATACTACTAAGGGGGAGTTACAAGCACAACAAGACTATCAGAACATATCTACTACAGCTCCTCATACCAGAAGTCTGGTGAATTAAAATCAACTCACTATCAGAAAGCCCACAAGAGATAAACAACCACCAGTATGGTTGAAAGATTTTGTTTCTCTAAATATTCATCAAGAAATACCTTATGCCTTAAATAAATATATAAGGTATGATCATCTATCTTCTAAATATCAAGCATGTATTGCTGCCTTCTCATCAACTACTGAACCTACTACATATGGTGAAGCAAGTAAAGATCCAAGATGGATACAAGCCATGAAAGAAGAAATAAAAGCTCTTGAAGGTAATAATACCTGGACACTAGTCACATTACCAGAAGGCAAGAAACCTATAGGATGCAAGTGGATATATAAAATCAAGTACAAGGCATCATGAGCGATAGAGAGATTTAAAGCTAGATTGGTTGCAAAAGATTATAGTCAACAAGAAGGAATTGACTACCAAGAAACATTCTCACAATTGTAAGAATGGTGATTGTTAGAACAATATTAGCTCTCGCAGCAGCTAAGCAATGACATATACATTAAATGGATGTATACAATGATTTCTTACAAGGTGATCTATTTGATGAAATCTACATGGATTTACCACAAGGATTTAGGAGTCAGGGGGAGAAGAGAGTATGCAGACTCACTAAATCTTTATATGGACTAACACAAGCTCCTAGACAATGGAACTTGAAACTATCTGAAGCTCTTTTGAACTTACAGTTTAAACAAAGTCAGTTTGATCATACATAAGGAAAACAGAAGAAGGTATATTGTTAGTACTGATCTATGTTGATGATATGTTAGTTACTGAAAGCAGTTTAAAGTTGATTCAGGATACAAAAACTTCTCTACAAAACATCTTCAAGATGAAAGACTTGGGAGAGTTAAGGTACTTTCTGGGATTAGAATTTTCTAGGTCCAACAAAGGTACTATTATGCATCAGAGGAAATACACATTAGAAATCATAGCAGAAGTTGGATTAACTACAACAAAACCCTCAACTACACCAATTGATATCAATAATAAACTTACAACAAAACAGTATGATGAGCATCTCTCAAAGGATGAACGATCAGTTGAAGATACTGCTGTAGATCAGATAGCCTATCAAAGTTTAATAGGTAAACTTTTGTACCTAACTGTCACTAGACCAGATATAGCTTATGGAGTTCAAACTCTAAGTCAGTTTCTTCAACAACCAAAGAAGTCTCATATGGAAGTTACCTTAAAAATTGTGAAATATGTGAATTACAATCCTGGACAAGGTATAATGTTATCAAGTCAACATAATACAACCATCACAGCATACTGTGATGGAGATCGGGCAGCTTGTCCAGTTACTAGAAGATCTGTCCAGTTATATCAAGAAGTTCCGCAGAAGCAGAGTACAAAATCTTAGCTGCAACAATAGCAGAATTGACATGGCTACTGGGAATGTTAAAAGAAATTGATGTAGAAGTTAAATTGCCAGTAGAAATATTTAGTGATAGCAAAGAAGATTTTCAGATTGTTGCTAACCGTGTTTACCATGAGAGAACCAAACATATAGAGATTGATTGTCATTTCATAAGGGAAAAAATTCAACAAGGTTTAGTCTGCACAAAGTATATACCTACCAATGATCAACCTGCAGATTTTCTCACATTCAGTTTTTGAGAAATGAATAATACTCTTTCTTCCTCTCTATCATCTCTCTCTGTATCTCTCTACTCTATCTCTATCTTCTTCTCAATTTACAACAGATCTCCATAAAAATCGAGCATTGTGTAGATCTTATTAAATTATTAGATTATTAAGAAGCGTTGGGGCCATATCGAGTTGATCTTGAGGGAAAACATCTCTTGATCACTTCGGACATGAGAAAGATATTATTATATTTCTTAAGATGGATGTATGGGCACGCTAGACTGGATAAAATTAGGAATGAAGATGTTTGGGAGAGGGTGGGTGTGGCTCCGATGGACGACAAGATGCTGGAAGCACGACTTAGGTGGTTCAGACACGTGCAGAGGAGAAGCATAGATGCCCCGGTTTGGAGGTGTGAACGATTGGATTTGATAGGTATGAGAAAAGGTACAGGGCGGCCCGAGAAGTATTGGGGCGAAGTGATCAGACAGGACATGGCGCGACTCCAGATTTTCGAGGACATGGCTCTATATAGGAAGGTGTGGAGGTCAAACATTTGGGTTTTAGGTTAAAGGTAGTCGAGCGATTTTCCTCTTTGTCCCGGTTTTCTTTTTTGTACCGACGAGTATGATAGTGTTTTATCTATCACTGCTAGTGATTTATGTTGTGTTTCATAGTTTTGCATAATATTTGTGTTACTTATTTTCTATTTATTTGATGTATCTCACGTTGCTAATATTAATTTTTGGCTTTTGTTGTCATAGATCTATTATCTTTGAGCCGAGGGTCTCCCGGAAACAACCTCTCTATCCCCTCTAGGTAGGGGCAAGGTCTGCGTACACTCTACCCTCCCCAGACCTCATTAGTGGGATTTTACTGGGTTGTTGTTATTGTCTTGATCTCTTTGGGCATATTCTAAGTTTATGGGATTTTCTAGATTAGAAACTACACATTAGAAAATACAATAATATTACAACGAATGGTAGGTCTCAACCTATAAGTTTATAAAAATATATTGGATTCAATGTTAAAAGTCTTAAAGGTTAAACCTACAAAGCTTAAATTGTGTATTCCCTATGGAAGGAACTCTCATAAGCATTAGCAGCCAATCCAAACTTGGTGAAATTTCTATGCCTTGAGGGACCCTTTGTAAGTTTAAAATAGTGTCTTATCATATTTCTCATTATTTTCACATAATGAAATGAATCATTAGGGATGGAAATTAGAATGGGGCGGGGAAAACTCTTAATGGGGAGAGGCAGGAGAAGATTTAAATAGGACGGGGTAGGACAGGGCAAGGTATGGAGCTGGTGAAATTTCTTAACAGTGTACAACTTGTTTTAGAAATTTGAAGCTTCAAGCTTCAGCTTTGAACAAGAGTTCCCAGGAAGATAGTTAAAGAAAATTCATATATTCGTTAAATTTCTCCTAACAGTGAATACTAGCTTTAACTTTTAAGGAAGTGAAAGAAAAAAAGTAATTTTTACAAATCATATTTAATCACAAATAAGATAAAAAGCAACCGAGGCGAAAATTTCAACTGAAATGACTTAACTCACTACTAAAAGAATAGGAATTAGCGACAGACAAATACTGTACCTAAACAGAAATATCTGTCATTAATCCTATTTAACGACATATTGGCGATAAATTAATTATCAAGAAATTATGTTAGCTACAAGTGATTTAGCGATAAATTAGCGATATCGTTTATAACTAATTTCATTTTTTTGTAATGATTTTATTACTATCCACAAAACCATCTTTAAATTCTCACATAGACCTTTGATGGTCTTCCAAACTTGTCAACATGGAACTAGTTATAATTGAATCTTGAAATTGGAAAAATAAATAAATGCAAGTAAACGTGGTCCCTAATTTTCCAATACTAGGTGATCCTATGTTGTTCTTAGTCTTTAGGTTTGTCTTGTTCTAAAAACTATTTATGATTTCGACTACTCTTTCAATGAAACTGTACTATATACAATAGGTATCATACTTATTAGTCAATTGGAGCAAGCCATGAGCTCAAAAATCAAATGATGGAATTGGCTAGCTATTGTTCTTAGTCGTGGTGGAAAGCCACATTATTAGAGAATAAATTAGAACTAATGGACTTCATGAGAATTAAACACTTATAATTTTTAATGCAAGGTAAGAAAGGAACATATCTGAAGTTAGTGGAAAGTGTAGACGAGGAGGAAATGAGGGTGAATAGGGAACATTATAAGTTGGCTAAGAAAGAGGCAAAGCTAGCAGTTACGGCGGACAAGACTGCAGCTTTAGTCGTTTGTACGAGGAACTCGAGGGCCGGGGTGGGGATAATAGGTTGTTCGGGTTAGCCAAGGTGCAAGAAAGGAAGGTGCGTGACTTGGACCAAGTGAAGTGCATCAAGGAAGAATAAGGTAGAGTTTTGTTGGATGCGGGGCTTATCCGTCTGAGATGGAAAACCTACTTCCATAGTCTTTTGAATGAGAAGGCAGACAAAAGCATTGTACTGGGTGATTTGGAACTCTCCGGGAGTTGTTGTGACTTTGCGTAAGATGAGCAGGGGCAAAGAAATCGCGCCGGATAAAATCTCGGTGAAATTTTAGAAGAGTGCGGGCAAGGCAGGCTTAGAGTGACTCACTAGGTTATTTATATCATTTTTAGAAAGAAGAAGATGTCCGAAGAGTGGAGGTGGAGCACGATGGTTCCTGTATACAAGAACTAGGGTGATATCCAAAATTGCAATAACTATCGGGGTATGAAGTTGCTTAGCCATACTATGAATGTTTGGGAGAGAGCGGTAGAGCTAAGGGTGAAGAAGGATGTGTATATTTCCGAGAACCAGTTCAGGTTTATGACGGGACGTTCGACTACAGAATACATCACCTTGTTAGGAGATTGATGGAGCAGTATAGGGAGAGAAGAAAGGACTTGCATATGATGTTCATCGACTTAGAAAAGGCATATGATAAAGTTCCGAGGGAGGTTTTGTGGAGATGTTTGAAGGCTAGAGGTGTACCTGTTTCCGTCGTTAGGTTTATTAAGGACATATATGATGGAGCAAAGACCTGAGTGAGGATGGTGGATGGGGACTAAAACCATTTTCCGATTATGATGGGGTTACATTAGGGGTCGGCACTCAGCCCTTTCTTGTTTGCTCTGGTGATAGGCGTACTGACACGCCACATCCAAGGGGAGGTGCTGTGGTGCATGATATTTTCAAATGATATTGTATTGATTGACGAGACACGAGATGGTGTGAATGCGCAGTTAGAGGTATGGAGGCAGACCCTTGGAGTCTAAAGGTTTCAAGTTGAGCAGGACCAAGATAGAATACTTGGAGTGTAAGTTCAGTGGCGAGACTCGGGGAGGTGGGGGGGAGGGAGGTGAGGCTGAACTTGCAGGCCATAGGAAATTTTAAGTACCTTGAGTTTTTTTATTTAGGGGGATCGGGAGATTGATGAAGATGTCACTCATCGTACTAGGGCGAGATGGATGAAATGGGGACTTGCTTTCGGTATTTTGTGTGATAAGAAGGTGCCACCGAAACTTAAATGTAAGTTCTACAGAGTGGTGGTCAGACCAATGATGTTTTATAGGGCTGAGTGTTATCCAGTCAAGATCGCTCATGTCCAGAAGATGAAGGTAGCAGAGATGAGGATGTTGAGATGGATGTGCGGGCACATTAGGTTAGATAGGATCAGAAATGAGGTTATTCGTGACAAAGTGTGTGTGGCCCCTATTGAGGACAAGATGGGGAAACAGGCTTAGGTAGTTTGGTCATGTAAGGAGGAGGATCACAAATGCCCTGGTGAGGAGGTGTGAGAGGTTGACATTGGAGGGCCTATGGAGAGGTAGAGGTAGGCCAAAGAAGAGGTGGGGAGATGTGATTAGGCAAGATATAGTGCAACTTCAACTGATCGAGGACATGACCCTTGATAGGAAGGTATGGAGGTCCAGGATTAGGGTAGTAGAGTAGGTAGTCTAGAGTGTTCATAACAGTAGTATTGGCACACAGTCTCGCTTTCTGTTGGTAGTAGGTTTTTATGACTAACCGTTGTTTTCTTTCATTGTTGATCACCTTACTATTTTGTTACTTTTATTCTTATTTTATATGTATTTTTGGTACAGTACCTTATTGTATATATTTTCATTAATTGTGGTGCTTATGCTTTCCTGAGACGAGAGTCTATTGAAAACAACTTCTCTATCCTCACAAGGTAGGGGTAAGGTCTGCGTACACACTATCATCCCCAGACCCCGCGGTGTGGATGATACTGGGTATGTTATTGTTGTTGTTATAGGATTTCTAGCTTTCTGATTTGCTATACATATTTTTTTAAAGAAAAATAATTTTAGTAATTAATTGTTAGTACAATTCTGTTTGTTCTCTTGATTCTTTTCTCTAGATTATATTTCGTGATTCGAGGGCTGGAGTAGCATCTTTCTCGAATGTAGGATAATGCAGACCTCGTTGGATGTATTTGATCTCCATAAGAGTCGAGCATTGTGTAGATCTTCTTAAAGTATTAGATTATTAAGAAGCGTTGGGCCATATCGAGTTGATCTTGAGGAAAAATATCTCTTGGTCACTTCGGTCTTGAGAAAGATATTATTATATGTATTGATATCTTTGTGAATATTCTAAGTTTATGGGAATTTTGAGATTAGAAACTACACATTAGAAAATAAATTAATACAACGAATGGTAGGTCTGAACCATAAGCTTATAAAAATATATTGGATGCAATGTTAAAAGTCTTAAAAGTTTAAACCTACAAAGCTTAAATTGTGTATTCCCTATGGAAGGAACTCTCATAAGCATTAACAACCAATCTAAACTTGGTGAAATTTCTATGCCTTGAGGGACCCTTTGTAAGTTTAAAATAGTGTCTTATCATACTTCTCATTATTTTCACATAATCGAATGAATCATTAGGGATGACAATTAGAACGGGGCAGGGCAAACTCTCAATGGGGAGGGGCAGGAGAAGATTTAAATAGGACGGGGTAAGACAGGGTAAGGTATGGAGATGTTGAAATTGCTTAACAGTATACAACTTGTTTTAGAAATTTGAAGCTTCAAGCTTCAGCTTTGAACAAGAGTACCCTGGAAGATAGTTAAGAAAATTCATATATTTGTTAAATTGCTCCAAACAAGGAATACTAGCTTTAACTTGTAAAATTTGAATATCTGCATCAGTTATTATTGCCTTAAATTTAATAGAGTAAATTTCACTTAACCCTTTAACCTTTAATAGTAGGAAATAATTCCTCTTCACCTTTTGGATGAGAACGACAATCTCCTTGAACAACATATTCGGTAAACTATAAAATTTTAAACAAAAAAAAAGAAGCATATTTGTCTTTTTAAAGAACTACATGAGACAAACATGTAGTTCTACTAACGTGCGCTGACTACCGGAATGGGAGGGTGAGGACGACCACGGAAGCGGGTGAACAAGGTTCTGATTACGGATTTTAAGCTACTTGAGGAATTGAAGGTGTTAATACCCAAATTTTCCCAAAATATTTTTAAAATTGCATGTATACCTTCAAAATCATGCATTAATAGCAATTGGTATTTTCCCATAATTTTTTCACATTTTATTAATTTATCCAGCATTTTATTTCCAATAAATAATTACAAAATTGCATCACAAATGATTTCAAAAATATTTCTTGATTTAATTTAGTGTTCATGGTCCTATTAAGACCAAATTATTCCATAAATAGTCAAATTGGAACCTTTTGGCTATAACTGCAATAACTTTGCAATTATACCCCCTGCATATAATTTTGTACTATCTTTTACCAGAAATTAGTCTTTTGGATTTCAAAATACCAAATAATAATTTTTGAAGTATTTCTATCCATGAAATTTATTTTTATAATTAGTAATTATTTTATAAAATTATTTTTTAAATTATCTTGGTGTTTAACAAATAGCCCAATTTCATTTCAATTGTAACCTATTTAAACCAGCCCAAATTCCTTAATTAAATCAGCGCAATACCCAAGCCCAATTTCTAAATTACCCGACCCAGTATCTGATTAAATCTTGGTCGTTGATTAATTTTGATCAACGGCCCAGATTCGGCATTACCTTAATTAACCTAAACGACCTACCCCCCCCCCCCCCCC
>ML395352.1:0-40963 GCA_005239525.1 Nicotiana knightiana | reverse complement strand
CCCTACCCCCCCCCATTCCCTCATTTCTCTCATTCTTTCCGCCGTCACACCCTCCCATTCTCTCTCAAGCTCCCTCTACCCTAACCCTAGCTTCCCCTCACCTGCTGCTAGCTCGTCGGTAATAATGGTGGTTCTCTACCACCCCTAGCCTCTATGGATCCTCCCATGCCTGGTTTCTTGCCGTATCGAGGTTATCAAGGGACCAGTGGCCGTTCACTTCCCTCCCCTGAGTCCGTGCTTGGCATTCTCAGGATGCCATGGCTCGATTGAGTAAGATCTTTCTATGTTCCGGCTAAACCTATGGTTTCTAAGCCGACATCTCTCTACCTCTGGGTTATTCTTCTCTGAAACCCTATTTTTATATCTTAACTCGTTAGATATGTAACAGATATAAGAGTATTCTGAGTTATTTTACTATTTTTCATGAGAATCTTTCTGATTTTTTCAAAACGTCTATTCGTCTCCATAACTAGGGTTTCTTAACCCCTTTTTCAAAATGACTTTTCCTCTGATTTTAAGTGTTATTCTATAATATTTACTATGTTTAAACGGTTTATTTAGGTTTTCCCTTTAACCTGATTAACCATGCTAAAACCCCTAATTTCTTGGCTTAGTTCTGGGTTTTGAGTCTGTCTACGCTGATTTGTTCGTTTGATTTGTATGCATGTTTGTTTCTCATGAATATGTTATGAATTTCCGTGATTTCTACCCCGTTATGCTCATTAGGGTTTTTGATTTTGCTTCTCCCTGCCTATACTATGTTTATTCCATAAGTTTCTAGTAATTTCCTTTGATCAGTGCTATTTTGTTTAAATCCCTAATTTCATGTAATTGAATCCCTAATTTCCTGTAATTGATACCCTTTACTGATTTCCTGTGATTGATGCCTTTTACTGATTTTCGACTTCTAAATTATTTTCTTGCCTTAATTATGTGGTTGACTATACTGTTAATTGATTCTTATTTTATTTCCTTAATTAGAACCTTATGTACCTAGCCTTAATCGCTTACTCTATACCTGTACTGTGTTTGAAATATTTCTTTAGCTATATTTCAGCCATATATGATCTCCTTCCTTATTTGTTACCTGTCTTTTACTGTTTGAAGTTAACTCCCTTAATTGAGGGAGTGCTTGCACTGATTTTTACTCTAATTGATTCTGAGTTCTTCAATTACTGAACAATCTTGACTCTTACCTTATTTACTAGCTTTCAAACTACTATATAGATTGCTCTCTTCTACTCTCATTATGGACACACGAACTGACATTAGTTCACATCTCTCATACACTCAAAGGCTCTTTTGCTTTCTTTGTTACTTGCTATTGTTACTAAATTAGCCGGCTGCAAGCCAAGGCTAATTATTCCACTCTCCTGTTCTTCACTTTGTGTTTACTCTCTTTACTGGTATGTTCTGATTTTAAATTCGAGCTCCCAAATCAATGTGTTTCCTACTGCTTCAGTTTATCATATTTCTGATATGTTTTTATCTGTTGTTTTGCTGTTCGACATGTAACTGACTTGTTTACGTTATTTCTTCACCCAGCATGTTAGTTATGTACTACCCATATAGGATCAACATGTTTACTTCCCCTGTAGTCTGTCTCAGCGTGACTCTACTCTGTTTCTGAAGGCTTGTCTATTTGTTGTCCAGTTCTGGCATGCACCTATTTTTGCAAAACTGATTTGTTACTCTAAGTTGTCTGATTCTGTGTTTAACTCTGTTCTCAGCTGTTTGTTATGGAATTCATACTGTGTTGGTACCATTAGCTATCCCCTAATCCCATAAACCCCTACAAAACCTCTATGTTTCTGCTTGTTATGTGTTCACTGTACATGCCCTATGTGTCCCCAATTCCCAACTTCCCTGTGTGAAAGTCTGTTGTTGAGCAAATGCAGAATCTGAGTGCTATATGGTTGATCTGCTGTTTGTTTGACTACACTGTTCTTGTTCAAACTATTTACTATTAAACAACTCCTATTTTAAAAGACTTCTTCATTCAACTGAGTCTTTTCAATACTGTTTTATACCAAAGCATTTTTAAAAAAAAACTATGTCAAGCACTCTCACTCTACTCTTAGGTCCTTAAGTTCTGCCCCTCCAGTGTGTGACTGCTTTGGGATCCTATGAGATCCCTCTGAACTCTGATGCACTGGAGCTGGCACTTCCACACTGCACTTACTCAACTCTGGTTATGAAATCTGGGTATGAGCACTGCCCGGGATCCTTGAGGTCCTTAGGGAACTCTGGCACACCCGGACATGAGAAAGGCTATGACTTTGGCATATGAGGCTATGGACAATTTGGTACATTTGGGCCTACTTCAGGCTCCCTACAATTTAACTTCTTCTTTTCCTTTATATATTTATATAATTTATTTAGGTAGTTTGTAATAATTATGTGTAAACAGATATTGGGGTTGGCTAGTGAGATGGGAAGGGTAGTTATATATTCTATCATTGGGTAGAAATCATGTCTTAGGCTTTTACATTCCATATCTGCATTAGAATCCATGCTTAGGACCAACATATTCATTCAGACCATGCCAAACATGCATTAGATATCATGTCCTTAAGGCTTTTCATGTTTACTGCTTCAACGCACAACATGTTCTTAATTTATGCTTATGCCTACCACTTAGAAATCCTGCTCCTAGGATAATAAAGTTAATATAAAATTGTTACTCTTGTGCATTCAAAATCATGTTTTCAACATCATGTAACTCTTTGTGCATTTAGAAATCATGTTTTAGGAATTCTGTGCATTCTGAAATTATGTCTTAATCATTCTGCATTTTATATGTGCATATTAGACACCATGCTCTAGGACTCTGTTGCATTTTCTTAAACTACTAATTCATGAAAAGGTATAACACAATATCACATATGATAATCCTGTTTTAGATAAAACTGGTAACAATCCCTGCATTTTCGCAACACCTAGAACAACATGCTTTTAGGTAAAACAACTTCTGAATTGGCTAAAGGTTAACATGCTTAAAATAAAGCTGCATATTTCTGTCCATGAGTGCTCACTTAGAATCCTTCTTAGGATCTTGTCTAATAAAACTGCCTTTTGTTTGTGTTTGAGACGTGCTGATTATGTGCATTACTTGTGGAGGCAAATCTGGGCCTCATAACTGCTTTCCTGCATTAATCTGATTAGTCCTATTTGTTCTTTCCTGTCTCTTAGAGTTTTATCCTTTCAAAACCTTAGGGGTCTGTCTAGAACTACCTATATCTAGAGGTCCTAAATTCCTCCAGGACCACAAGGAAGGGACGAGTAACAGCACGCATAGAAATCACTAAATAAACTCGCTTAATAACCGTTAAAGGGTGGGGTAAAGGGTAGATATGGATATGATGACCGGTGCGCTAATGCCACGTGTAGCCCCTTACTGAGGAGTGATTATTGGGCACTGAATTGATGTGATCCTATAAGATAAACAATTTAGGGCTCCCCTATCCCCTACATATGTGTGCTTAGACCATAAATCTTTCAAAACTTTATCACATATGTGTGCTTAGACTGCAAATATTTTCAAACCATTACTTGTCTCCATGTGTATACTTTGACTGCCTATTTGCTACTTGCTTAAATTCACAAAGTTCATTTGGCCGGGACAACAGTTGTGGACTTTGAGGGGTGCCTAATACCTTCCCCTCGGAGTAATTTCAAGCCCTTACCCAATCTCTGGTTATTCAATTAGTGTTATTATAACCCTTAATAGGTGCCCTAACGCACCTTAATTCGTTAGGTGGCGACTCATCAAGTCCTTCACATCCCTTTTCCCAAAAGGAAATGAGTTGTCCCCATAATGTCAAAAAACTCTGACTAATCCGAAAAGAGAGGAAAAGGAGGGCGCGACAGAAGGTAGGATCTGGAAATGGAAAATCAACAAATGGAGGAAATATCCATGGCTTTGTTGAGAAAAAAACACCGACGGACAAGGGTAATTAAATGGACAAACATGGATCTGAGAAAACGCCAATCACTGGGAAGGGGAAATCAATAGATGGTATGGCTGAATCAAGAACATGCAGGAAGGTTGACAATGGTGATGGTACCACTTGTAATGCAGGGGGTACATCCGGGCTAAAGCTATAGAAATTCAGGAAAGCCTTACTGTAACAAAGGAATTTAGCAACAAAAAGGAGAATGAAGAAGTTCAAAAGGTACTAAGGAATGTTGATTCACTTAAGGGGACTGAAAACATGCAAACTAGGGTAAGTGTTGTTATGGGAAATAAGATGGCGTCAAAAGGCATGAGCCTGAGGTATGTACCACCTAGCATTCGGGAAGGGAAGATAATTCTAAAATTATAGCAGGAGGGTATAAAAGAAGAAAGTGAAAAGTGGAGATTGGCTATAATTTTGTATCTCATTGGAGAATGTAGAGATATTTCTCATAACGCAATGGAAGTTCGTAGAGAATCCCCAAATATACTATCACAATGATGAATTAATTTGTCATTCGATTCAAGAGCATGGAGGAAAGAGATGAGGTACTGTTCTCAGGCCCAAACACAATCAATAACAGGCATGTGATAATGAAAAAATGGTCTGCAGAGTTCGATTTTCAAAATGAAATCCTTAAAAATATTCCAATATGGGTTAAATTCCCAAATCTACCTCTAAGTTATTGGGGAGGGAAGTCACTGAGCAAAATCAGTAGTGGTTTAGGTACTCCTGTATATGCTAATGAGTGCACCACCAATATTGCACGCATATCATATGCAAGAGTACTCATTGAAATGGATATTACTAGACCACTTCCTAAATGCATTACAGTCCAAGACCCTAAGGGTGGGGTGTTTGAACATGAAGTGATATATGACCGGGAGCCTGAGTATTGTGCATCATGTTTGCAAATAGGACATAATTGCAAGACTCTATGCAGAAGCAACAATTACAAATTCAAAAGGGGAAGGAACCATTACAAATTCAAAAGGAGAAGCAACCAAAGCCTATGCAAGTATGGAGGAGGAGTGACCAAGTGCTGAAGATAATTGATAAACAGAATATGCAAATGCAGAATTGATAAACAGAATATGCAAATGCAGAATGGAAGTGTTCAAACAAATGGTGGAAAAGGTTCTGATGAAAAAGCACAGGTTACTCCAAATTAAACACAGGCAGAAGGATGGACAGTGGTGAAAGCAAAATCAGCCACTAAAATGACTAAAAGTGGGGGAAACAAATAAGGAGATGTTGATGCAAATAATGGCTTCATCTCACTAGCAGGGTGGGAAAATGATCCACTAGGCCAAGTCATGGTAATACAGCAAGGCAAGCAATGTGAAAGAGGGCAAAGTAGCCAAGGTGGTATAGATGATCAAAACCATTTCCCTCCATTACTAAGATGAAAGTCATTACTTGAAATGTAAGGCGAATGAATAAGTTGTATAAGCAAAAAGAGCCAAGGGATTTTATTAAAGAGAATAAAGCTAGTGTTATATATATCATAGAACATAGAGTGAAAGAATGTAAAGAGGGCCAGGTGATACACAAAATAACACCTACATGGGAATGGTTTTCAAATACTTCCCTGAATAATAAAGGAAGGATATGGTTGATATGGGATACCAAGCATGTTGCAATTAAGAAGATCGTCATACATAATCAATACATACAAGCTGCAATTAGCTTTCCTAATACTGCACTAACTTTTCATTTTACAGCTGTTTATGGTCTACACACTGTGCATGATAGGAAGGAATTATGGAGAAAGCTTAGGGAAATAGAAAGTAGAAAACAAGAACCATGGCTTGTAATAGGGGATTTCAATGCTATACTTGAGGTTGAAGATATAGTGCATGGTAATGTGGTGCAAGACCATGAGATAAGAGACTTCATAGAATTTGTGGAAGATGCTGGTATGAGTGAGCTACAGGAAATAGGAAGACCATTCACATGGACTAACAACCATGTCTTCAGAAAAATTGACAGGGCGTTAGTTAATGGAGAATGGGTGAACAATATGCCTCCTATTCAAGTTCATGTCTTAGATCCGTACTTTTCTAATCATTCATCACTAAGCATTGAGTTGGGGAGACAATAGAAGAAAGCACCAAGACCATTCAGGTTCTTGAATTGTTTGGCTGACCATCCAAGCTTTGGGAAGATAGTAGAAGACAACTGGAAAGTCACTATCAATTTAATGTACCTGAAAAGAGTATGGCTCAAGCTGAAAACCATAAACAAGCAATGAAAGGACTAAACACAAAGGATTTCTCTAGGATAAATGACAAAATAAAAAGCATCAGGAATGATCTTCAACTACTACAACAGCAGATGAGAACATATAATTAGGATCCCCATAACTTTGATGTAGAAAAAGAGCTAAGGTCGCAGCTGGAGAAATGGGATTTAATATAGGAGAACATATATAAACATAAATCTAGAGACAATGGATCAAATTAGGGGATTCCAATTCAACTTATTTTTTTTCCAGCATAAAAAAAAGGATATCTCAGAATCAGATCAAATCACTTGTTAATGCAACAGGTGATATTGTTCAAATAGAAAAGGGGATAGAGGAGGAGATCCTAATATTTTATAAGAACCTACTTGGGGATGAAAATCCCACACCGACTGCTGTAAATTTAGATGTTATGAGGAGGGGATCTATTCTATCAAGGACACAAAAGTTGCAGCTTATCCGACCATTTACCAGGAAAGAACTACAGGGGATTGATGACAACAATGCCCCAGGGATAGATGGATTTAATTCACTATTATTTAAGAAAGCATGGACCATGATTGGAGATGAGGTAACTGAAGTTGTCTTGAATTCCTTTGATACTAATAAGCTCTACCAACCGATAAATTGCACATCCATTACCTTGGTGCCTAAGGTAAAAAACCCTTCCTCAGTAAAACAATATAGACCTATATCCTGCTGCTCCACACTTTATAAGATCATATCCAAAATGCTCACTAACAGACTACAGGGAGTCATGGACAGCCTCATTGATAAGAGTCAAGGATGGGTTTCTACCTGGTAGAGTCATCATTGATAATATTATCCTTAGTCATGAACTAGTGAAAGGATATGGGAAGAAATGGGTGTCGCCAAGATGCATGATCAAAATTGACATGCAAAAAGCTTATGACTCTATAGAATGGGTGTACGTAGAACAAGTTCAAAATGCTCTGAATTTTCCAGAAACATTTGTAAGATGGATCATGGTGTGTATATCAACAGTTTCATACTCTGTAGTCATAAATGGTAAACCAAGTGTTCCTTTTACTGCAAAGAGATGAGTGAGGCAGGGTGACCCCTTGTCACCATTTCTGTTTGTGATTTCCATGGAATACATTAGTAAACTACTTAAAACACTGGCAAAAAATCCAGCTTTTAACTACCACCCTCGATGTGACAAGCTAAACATAATACAATTGAGGTTTGCAGATGACCTATTGATGTTTTGTAGGGGTGTGTGGTATCTACTCAGCTATTGTATAAACAGTTTCAGCAATTCTCTTTGGCATATGGGCTAATAGCCAATTTAGGGAAGAGTGCTGTCTATTTTGGAGGTGTGCCAAGCCATATTCAACAGCAAATCATACAAGAATTAGGCTTCTCTGTGGAGTCTCTGCCCTTCAGGTACCTGGGAGTTCCATTAAGCTCAAAAAGACTAGCAATTGGACAATGTCAAGCATTAATAGAGAGGATGATAAGGAGAGTAACTTCATGGACATCAAAGATGATGTCTTATGCAGGGAGATTGTAGTTGATCAGGAGTGTACTCATAGCCATTCAACAGTTTTGGTCCCAAATTTTCATCTTGACAAAGAAGGTGATTCGGAGGATTGAACAAGTTTGCAGAAGATTTTTGTGGAATGGGAGTAATGAATGCTCAAAGAAGGCTCTAATAGCATGGCACAAAACTTGTTTACCAAAATCAGCAGGTGGTCTCAACATAGTAGACATCTACACTGTCACGAACCCAAATCTAAGTCAGTCGTGATGGCGCCTATCATGGAACTAGGCCAGCCAAAACTACACTCAGATCATAATAAGCTCCCATTTACGTCTTAATATACTGATTACACATAAAGGTTTCCTTTAAACATTTCTAAAACAGTTAAAGCTATATTGAATATTAAATACTACCCCCGAGAATCCGGAGTCATTGTTCATGAGCATCTAAATAAAATATACAACTCAAAAGAAAATAAATTCTATAATAGTAAGCAGGAGAGAGAGCAGGACTGCAGACGCATGCAGCTACCTCACAAACCTCCGAGAATCTCTGGAACAGATAGACAACTCACCCTGCCCTAATACCTGGATCTGCACACAAGGTGCAAGGAGTAATATGAGTACACCAACTCAGTAGTAATGAAAATAAATCAGGTTTGAGCAGCAAGAAACACATAAAATCAATTCATCAATTCAATGTAAGCACAACCATTCTTTCCAACAATGTATACGTTAAATCATCACGCTTAAAAGCCAATTTCAGTAAAAAAAATCATTTGGAAATATACTCGCCTATAGTTTCAACATAACTTTCAAGAAGTTTAGTGTAAAATTGCTGAAAATCATCAAAACGCCCCTCGGGAAAAACATATTTCATAAGTTCAGAGAGAAAGTGGTAAATCATAAGTAGCCCCTCGGGCAAAAACATGTATCATAATCAGCCCCTCGGGCATGCGTCCTAGTCACTCATAATCAGCCCCTCGGGCCTACCTCGCCATCACTCATAATCAGCCCCTCGGGCATACCTCACAGTCACTCATGCCTCCCAATCACTCGTCACTCGGCACTCGGTGCGTTCACTGGGGGTGTGTGCAGACTCCGGAGGGGCTCCTTCAGCCCAAGCGCTAATATCAATCCACCTCGTGGCGTATCATATCCTCACAATCAGGCCCTCGGCCTCACTCAGCAGAACCTCTCAGAAGCCCCTCGGGTGAATTAGTAAAACAGGGTACTCGACCCAAAACATCATTTTTAAATCTCAAAGTAGTGTAAATCAGACTGAGTTTCGAAAATAGTAAGCACAATGTGATTGAGTGAAATCATCAATAAAACAGTGAGGAAAACAGCAGTAAAAAGCCCCCAAGGGGTCTAAACAGATCGGCACGAGGCCCCAAACACGGCTTATAGCCCAATATTGCAACAATCTTTAGAACATAATTTAACATAAGGTTTTGAGTAAAATATGCAACTCAATAGTTGCTGCGGAGAGGACCAAGTCCAATCCAAAAATCAGTGCGCGCCACATACTCGTCATCCGACATGTACGCCATTCTAAAATCAGTGAGAAATATGAAGTCTAGGGTTTCATACCCTCAGGACAAGATTTATAACCATTACTTACCTCTACCGAGCCACAATACTACTCCGCTATGCTCTTGCCCCTCAAATTGTCTCCCGATTGCTCCGAATATAGCCAAAACCAGTTTAACATCATTAATATATACCAAAGAACTCAACCCAATCGAAAACTATCAATTTATACAAAAATTTTGAAATTCGGCAAATCCCGAGCCTTGGGCCCACGCCTCAGAATCCGATAAATTTACATCACAAGAAACCTTATCCTCCCACAAGTGCGTACATACCAAGAACATCAAAATCGGACCACAATTTTCCACTAAAATTGCCAAAAGAAATTCTCAAATTTTTCCTCCCATTTTCCCAACTTTTTCTTACTTTAATCCTTCAAATTACAAGCCTAATCCGAACAAAATAACATAGAAACGACTTTAATAACCCGGTAACTTACCTCCACTGAAGACCCACGAATTCTCTCTTCAAAATTTAACCATAGCATTATTTAAACTTATTCGAGCCTTCGAAACACCAAAAACAACATGAAAACACCAAAATTACATCAAATTCAAGCCTATGAACTTTGAAACTTCGAAATTTCGCTAACGATGCCGAAACCAACCAAAACACCTCCGATTGACATGAAATTTTGCACACATATCCAAAATGACATTACGGACCTGTTCCAATTTTTGAAATTCCATTCTGACCCCAATAGCTTATTTTCCACTGCCGATCGGAAATCGCCAAAAACTAACTTTCGCCAATTCAAGCCTAATTCTACACCGGACATCAAAACTCCATTCCGAACACATTCCTAAGTCCCAAATCACCTAATGAAACTATCCGAGCCATAAAATACGCATTCCGAGGTCGTTCACCAATAAGTTAACTCTCAGTTGACTTTCTCAACTATTAGGCTACTTTCAAATACTAAATGCCTCAATTCTCACCATGACCACTCTGAACCCGAACCAACCGATCCAACACACATAAATGAAGCTGAACCACATAAAACAAAGCAGAAATGGGGGAAACGGGGCTAAACTCTCGGAATGATCGGCCGGGTCGTTACATCCTCCCCCACTTAAACATATGTTCGTCCTCGAACGTGCCAAGAGTTGTTCTCCAACCCATCAAACTCTTACGTAGCTTACCATGCACATACCCGGGGGTGATCCCACATCACCCTATCCCATATAGGTCCAATAGCACAACACAGTTGAAAGTTCGCAATCCAATCCTGACCCATGAACCTTAGAACCAAATTTCCACTTCTGAAATAACTTGCAAGATCAAAATTGCACAGCTATAAGCGGAATAAGTCTGAACACGCTGAATCAAGCCATATACGCACCCCAGATGAAACCACATAATACTCTGCATGACTCAAACACCCATAGCGATAACTCTTAACCACAATAACTGTTCAGAACAACCCAATACCGGTACATAACCTCTTATCAAGAAATGCCTCACTCTAACACTTCCACATACTGCCGATGATGAAAGAAGCACGTAGAACTAACAACCCTTCATTCGATCAGTCAGAAATGAAGCTCCCCCTTCCCAAACAGGAATTATAGCAGATTCCTAAGTCGACTCCCGATATTTATCCTTCCAACTATGATGTAGAAAATTCTGAAAATGTTCATTCTAGGCCTCTTCTCATCTATCACGACCACTCTGATAACATGACACATCGATACAATTCGAAGCCAAAACCTGTGCAACTTGTGCACCTAACAGCAACATCCCTATGAAATCAAATTATATAAAAGATCCACACGAGAGGGCTATCCTGCCATTAACAATTACCATCACCATATCATGCTAACAGCCTGGCACACACAGTAAAAATCAAAACACACGAATCAAATACCAAAAGTCATACCCCTACATAACTCCGCTACACTGCACGATCTCATCCAAACGCTGGTCCACTCGAAATACTTTAGGACACCTTGCCCAAAACCAATAACCATTCGAAATTCGCCATCAAGTACTCAAAGTGCATTGCCATAACCACGGGGAAAATCGGACGATACCATACCACCCAAAATAGAAGGTATATAACCAACACGACTCAATCCCGCAACACCCAATTACTTACCTTACTCAAATCTAGCTATAAAGCCCAATTAGAACCGCACCATATGTGCATATAAACAATAATCACCACTCCTCGCAACACCGAAGGGTAACTCATAGATCACTCTAGAACATGAATAAAATGAATCATAATCGAATGGTACATTTCTCAATAATAGAAATTCGGAGCTAACATTTTCGACCCGGTGCAGAATACACACCCATATTAGCCTACCAGTAACCCTAAATTAACTCTGATCACCCACAACAGATAGATAACTTACCGAAAAGTTTACAATAACGGAATCATGGTACATACTAACATCCGACTAGCTCAACTTGCATCTTCACAGTTCACTACCACAAAATAACTTGTTTATGAGAACTCTCAGTCTCGAAGTCCATTAAGCGTACGGATTACCATATCTGATCTCAACTCCACTACTCGAATACATAACACATCCCAAATACTCACTCATTCCACGAGGAATACCCCTATAATTTTTCTGTTTACCAAGCAACCTTGAATATCAACGGTCAATCCAACAATAGGGCGTCGCGATACCAATGAAGTACCCTTAACTCAAACATATTGCTCTTTCTAAAATGTATACCCTCATCAAGTCGCACCAATTAGTGATATCATCTACCAAGTCATCTGAAACTGCCCATGCTGCCTAAGAATTTATGACTTTCCTTCCAGAACCGAACCGTGGCCTCACCTATGCAAAACTCAACTCTACCCAACATACCGCATACGCCATGCCAACCTAGGAAAAATACGGGAACTCCATGGTCCCTTCTGAGCCACAAGCAACTACGTACCCAACTAGCCAAGAACTTCAATTTGATCCCATTTAGAAGCAAATTCACTACACGTCACCTGCACCTCACGCCAAAAGAAAATATGCACTCTTAACCGCGGTAGAAACCATCCGGAACTATCTGAAATACCATTTACGCAACACCAAACCATTAGGACTGAATTCTTCTAACTCAACCAAGATATGCAGGCCACCAAAAATCAAAGAGCATTGCTAAGAAACACCCGAAAAAAACTCGTCACCTCATGAACACCCAAAGAACTAATCGTATCCCTTACCATGTCGATCCGACCTACCACCAAGTTGCCCTATTTTTCTCATATTTCTTGTGACTTACTTTCAAATTGATACTTCTCCCTGCCGTAATACCACAATTTTCACCCCAGACTCACCACAGGCGACCCAAGCACAAAACCATACCGTCTAAGGCTCATAAGCCGCCGAATACTCTCTCAAATATCCCCAAAAGTACCACATTCAAAATACTTACCCTGAAGAGACTTCCTGCGTATCTAAAGCCATTACCTTCACCTTCCTAATACTGATATGTAGAATCCGTGATGATGTAGAAATACCATAAGTCTTGACACCCTCCAATGTAAGACTCAATCACACTGACCAATTTAGGCAGAATCGACCTGGCCCGTTTGCACACTAGCCTACTAGGAAAGTAATCCACTCACTTGAAGCCACAAGCAAATTCATACACTTCACACACTACACCTTTTACAATTTCCACTAAATCACTCAATAGAATCCAATTACCCCAACATAGTACATTACAACCTATATCGAAGAAATTTTCATTACTCGTGTCATTCCCAGACCCCACATCTGCATGTCATAACTGATCCACCAATATACCTCGAACTGAAACCAATACCACACATAATCGCGCAATCAACTTATCATTAACAGACTCCCCCACTTGGCTCAAAGCCATCGATCGAGACAAACAATAACTCACAATACCCATAATAACACCACCCATCTAACAGCTCAAGTCAACTGCAGAATCTCGCATTCACCATTGTAATAGTCATGCCAACTTCCACAAGCGATCTAAACTCAAATTACAACATATATCCTTTACTGGTAGAAGAGAACTTACTACAGAACATCATAAGGATCACACACCCCAGGACAACACACCCCAGGACAACCCGCAGGAGATACCCCTGCCCGCTTAGCCTCAACTGATATCTCTCCATACACTTCCGAAGACCATAACTATCACTCAATCACTACACCTTCCTGCATCTGAACACAAACAACGCCTACCCTCGAGGCATCACAATACGCAGTAAGAACCTGAAGCTGATGGCAGAACTAACACTGGAGCGGTGGTCGCAGAAATCTCTAGCTTTTGGAAGCTCTAACCACACATGTCTGACCACATGGATACCCTTACTAGACACCACGTGTCCCAAGAATGCTACTGAACCGAGCCAAAAGTCACACTCGGAGAATTTTGCATAGAGACTTTCCTCCCTGAATCCTTATAATGCCATCCTCAAATACTGAGTATGCTACTTATGGCTACGCAAATGTGCCAGGACGCCATCAATGAATACAATAATAAGGAGTGCTAATACAGCTGGAATACACCGTTAATCAAATACATGAACGCTACTGGGGCAATGATCAGCTCAAAAGACATCACCGGGAACTCATAACTCAACAGAAAGATCCGCTTCACTCCACAACTACACAACATGAGAAGTATTCCAATATACTCACAACTCAAGGCCATATACCAAACCGAGATAGAAATCAAACACTCAATAAATCTTGCCACATTTCCAGCCAACCCTTTTGTCACAAATCCTAGTCTGAACACATCTAACCATCAAATCACACTCACCACGTAGACATCTAGTCACAAATTCCCATTAATAAGGAAATCAACGGACATATAAGTCCCCAAATACATGTGCCCACACAATAAAAATCTCAGCACTCAAGCCACAGAATGAATCCGGCCTCAAGTCCTTCAGACTGGCCCATTACCAACATGCCAAAATCATATCTCATTCATGGAACTCACAAGCCGTCGATGCACAGCTGATACCAAGCACTCTCTTGCGCGTTCAAATACATGGAAGGAATTCAAGATTTACGCTCTTGGCTGAATTAAATGGGTTCGTAAAACTAGAATTCAAGAATGTGAGATTTTTTCTAAGGGTTCCGCAGCCTCTCGAAGACAAGTACAGATGTCTCCGTACCGATCCGCAAGACTCTACTAAACATGCCCATGACCGGTGGGTCCTATGTAACCTAGTGCTCTGATACCAACCTGTCATGACCCCAAATCTAAGCCAGTCGTGATGGCTCCTATCGTGGAACTAGGCTAGCCAAAACTACACTCAAATCATAATAAGCTCCCATTTACATTTTTACTATACTGATTACCCATAAAGGTTTCCTTTAAACATTTATAAAAGAGTTAAAGCTATACTGAATATTAAATACAACCCCCGAGAACCCGGAGTCACTGTTCATGAGCATCTATATAAAATATACAACTCAAAAGAAAATAAATTCTATAATAGTAAGCAGGAGAGAGAGCAGGACTATGGACGCATGCAGCTACCTCGCAAACCTCCGAGAATCTCTGGAACAGATAGACAACTCACCCTGCCCTAACACCTGGATCTGCACACAAGGTGCAGGGAGT
The DNA here is from genome assembly GCA_005239525.1 of Nicotiana knightiana. NCBI lineage: Eukaryota > Viridiplantae > Streptophyta > Magnoliopsida > Solanales > Solanaceae > Nicotiana > Nicotiana knightiana. The sequence goes on along the minus strand of ML395352.1, from coordinate 26,089 downwards.
AATGTGAGTACACCAACTCAGTAGTAATGAAAATAAATCAGGTCTGAGCAGCAAGAAACACATAAAATCAATTCATCAATTCACAATAAGCACAACCTTTCTTTCCAATAATGTATACGTTAAATCATCACGCTTAAAAGCCAATTTCAGTAAAAAATCATTTGGAAATATACTCGCCTATAGTTTCAACATAACTTTCAAGAAGTTTAGTGTAAAAATGCTGAAAATCATCAAAAGGCCTCTCGGGCAAAACATATTTCATAAGTTCAGAGTGAAAGTGGTAAAATCATAAGTAGCCCCTCGGGCAAAAACATGTATCATAATCAGCCCCTCGGGCATGCCTCATAGTCACTAATAATCAGCCCCTCGGGCATACCTCACCATCACTCATAATCAGCCCATCGGGCATACCTCACAATCACTCATGCCTCCCAATCACTCGTCACTCGGCACTCTGTGCGCTCATGGGGGTGTGTGCAGACTCCGGAGGGGCTACTTCAGCTCAAGCGCTAATATCAAGCCACCTCGTGGCGTATCATATCCTCACAATCAGCCCCTCAGCCTCCCTCAGCAGAACCTCTCAAAAGCCCCTCGGGCGAATCAGTAAAACAGGGTACTCGACCCAAAACATCATTTTTAAATCTCAAAGTAGTGTAAATCAGGCTGAGTTTCGAAAACAGTAAGCACAATGTGATTGAGTGAAATCATCAATAAACGGTGAGGAAAACATCAGTAAAAAGCCCCCAAGGGGTCTAAACAGATCGGCATGAGGCCCCAAACACAGCTTATAGCCCAATATTGCAACAATCTTTAGAACATAATTTAACATAAGGTTTTGAGTAAAATATGCAACTCAATAGTTGCCGCGGAGAGGACCAAGTCCAATCCAAAAATCAATGCGCGCCACATACTCGTCATCCGACATGTGCGCCATTCTAAAATCAGTGAGAAATATAAAGTCCGGGTTTCATACCCTCAGGACAAGATTTATAACCATTACTTACCTCTACTGGGCCAGAATACTAGTCCAATATGCTCTTGCCCCTCAAATTGGCTCCCGATTGCTCTGAATCTAGCCAAAACCAGTTTAACATCATTAATATATATACCAAAGGAACTCAACCCAATCGAAAACTATCAATTTATACAAAAATCTAAAAATTCCGCCAAACCCGAGCCCCGAGCCCATGCCTCAGAATCTGATAAAATTTACATCCCAAAAACCCTTATCCTCTCACGAGTGCGTATATACCAAGAATATCAAAATCGGACCACAATTTCCCACTAAAATTACCAAAAGAAATTCTCAAATCCTTCCTCCCATTTTCCCAACTTTTTCTTACTTTAATCCTTCAAATTACAAGCCTAATCCGAACAAAATAACATAGAAACGACTTTAATAACCTGGGAACTTACCTCCACTGAAGACCCACAAATTCTCTCTTCAAATTGCCTTCAAATGAGCTCCAATTGCATGCAACAATGGTGAAATGAATAAAATTTCACGGAGGCCTCTTATATACTGTTCTGCCCAGCAATTTCGCACCTACAACCACTTCTCCGCACCTGCGGTTTCGCAGGTGCGGACAACTCTTCGCACATACGGATTTCCCTTGCCTAGCCTCCTTTTGCACTTGCACATGGAATTTCGCACCTGCGACGTCGCACCTGCGGCTACCCATCTGCAGGTGCGGCCAACACCAGAAACTTAGACCAGCAGTCATATGCTGCATTTTCTTAAGTTCAAAACTCCGCCAACCATCCGAAATCAATCCCGAGCCCCTCGAGGCCCCAACCAAACATACCAACACACCCCATAGCGTTATTCAAACTTTGTCGAGCCTTCGAAACACCAAAAACAACATGAAAACACCAAAATTACATCACATTCAAGCCTATGAACTTTGAAACTTCTAAATTCGCTAACGATCCCAAAACCAACCAAAACACCTCCGATTGACCTGAAATTTTGCACACATATCCAAAATGACATTACAGACCTGTTCCAACTTCCGGAATTCCATTCCGACCCCAATAGCCTATTTTCCATTGCCGACCGGAAATCGCCAAAAACTAACTTTTGCCAATTCAAGCCTAATTCTACACCGGACAACAAAACTCCATTCCGAATACACTCCTAAGTCCCAAATAACCTAACAAAACTATCCGGGCCATAAAATCTGCATTCTGAGGTCGTTCGCCAATAAGTCAACTCTCAGTTGACTTTCTCAACTATTAGGCTACTTTGAGAGACTAAATGCCTCAATTCTCACCATGACCACTCTGAACCCGAACCAACCGATCCAACACACATAAATGAAGATGAACCACATAAAATGAAGCAGAAACGGGAGAAATGGGGCTAAACTCTCGGAATAACCGGTTGGGTCGTTACATACACATGGAATAAAGTTGCCATACTCAAGCACTATTGGAACTTATGCAAGAAGAAGCATAGGCTATGGATACAATGGGTGCATATCTACTATACTAAGGGTAATGAAGTGTGAGAAAAAACTGCTCCACAAGCATCTTGGCTAATTCAAAAGATCCTAAAGGCTAAGTAGTATTTGGAGAGTGCAGGAGTAACTACAGAGGAATTTCTGAATGGTGAGACATATGATATAAAGACAATGTATAATAAGCTGAGAGACAAATATCCTAAAGTGCAATGGAGAAAATTGACATGCAACAACCATGGCAGCCCCAAATGGTTATTCATTTTATACATTGCAATACAAGACATACTTTATACAAAGATGAGACTGAAAAATGAGATATGGGATATAACACAACATGTCCATTATGTGATAATGATGAAGAAGATGTACAACACTTGTTCTTTAAATGTCCAATCACATCTCAGATCTGGTAGCAACTACTCAAGTGGCAGGGAATCCAACGGCAAGATATGGGATGGAAGTAAGAAATCCAATGGGCTCAAAAGCATGCCTATGGAAACAATGCCAAACCAAAGATATATTGTATGACTCTAGCCGGAAGTGTATACTATACCTGGTTGAAAAGGAACAACAAAATCTCCCAACAAAGGACCAGACCAGAAACAACTATAGTGAGGCATATCATTCAAGACATACATTGCAAAGGAAGAACGGGGAAGAAATTGGCACTACTATTGAAACAACTTGATTACTATCCTAGTTAGATTGGTTAGTAGACAAAGCATAGGTTATAATTTTCTATTTTCTTGCATGTTTGTAGGTGAAGTATGCTAAAGTTGGGGCCGTTGTCCAACTTTAGAGGTTTTGAGCACTCTGTAAATATTTCCATGGTAATAAAAAGTCATAATTACCACAAAAAAAAAAAGAACTACATGAGACTTCCTGGAGGAAATATCTCAATCTATATATAGAGTAGCTTCTCAACAAATGGAAAAAAAGAAGGAGAAAAAAAATGAAGAATAGAGGTTTCTTTATTCTGATCGTAATGTCATTATTTTCACAAACTTGAAGTTGAACCTAAACACAACTGCAATAACGGAAGGAAACATACAGTTCCAAAAGTGACTTAAGCAGTAAGCCATTTATTTGGGCTGAAGTATTAATTTAAGAGGACTTATAGCCTATTTGGCCAAACTTAAAAAATCGGCTTATTTTGAAAAATATTTTTTTCAAAAGTACTTTTGGTGAGAAGCAGTGTGTGCTTGGTTAATTAATTTAAAAAGTACTTCTAAGCAGCAATTAGTGTTTGGCCAAGTTTTTAAAAAGTGCTTTCAAGTTTATTTTTTTCAATAGTGCTTCTTAAAAAAGTGCTTCTGGGAAAAAGCTATTTTTTTCTGCTTCTCCAAAATTGCTTCTACTTCTCATCAGAAGCACTTTTTTCTCCTAAAAGCTTGGCTAAACACTTCAAATTTGGAAAAAAGTACTTTTTTGAAAAGAAAAAAAAATGCTTTTGAACTCGGAAAAGCTTGACCAAACAGACTATTACTGTTTTATAAATTATACTATTATATTGATCATATTCATATTTTATTCAACTGATACAAATAAACTATTTCATGTCAAACAAATAATTTTACTAGCATGTCAATTTAAATAAATAAAAAGATAAAGAGAAAAATGGAAGAGGATCTAAATGGGGCAGGCTGGGACAAGTCTTAACGGGGCGGGCGGAGTAGGGCAAAAATTTGGAAAAAGGCTAAACGAGACAGGGCAGGGAGGGTCAAAGAGGGTGATTAGATTGGCTTTTAAGCTGATTAAATCAACTCTTAAGCTCTTTTTAGTTTTTTCAATGTTTGACAAAGTTAAAAACTACTTAAAACAATAAGCTGAGCAACCACAACTCATTGTTTTTAGCTTAAAAGCTATTTAGGCTGAAAGACACTTTTTTTAAGCCAATTCAAATGGGCTCAAAATCTTAGTGGGTCAAGACTTGACATGCCCACCCCAATTGCCATCTCTAAATCATTTCCTTTTTGCTAGCATAATTCTGCGTTTGGTTTCATTTCTAAGAAATTTAAAATGCCTTTCATTACATTGACTCACTTCATTGTTTTCTCATCCTCCCTTGTAAATGTATAGCAATCTAAATATCCGAAAATTTACCACCCCCCCCCCCCCCCCCTCCCTTCCCCAAATCCAAATAATATTTTAAGAACATTAGTTTGTCTGATCGTAAGAAATTGTGTACCCTACATAATTTCGAAGAAGAAGAAGGGATATTCTTTTTTTTCGATTAATTTTATAGGATACCTACTATCTCCTACCAATACAGGTAAAGACAAAGCTAGGTGGGTGAAACGAGGTTCAGTCAAACCCCCATCACCGAAAATTACTATATAGTATAAGGTTATTTTTTTTTCATGTATATGTATTAGGTGTTGAATACCTTTAGCTTCTTTGCGTGATTAATTTTTTATTTTTTAAATTCTCTTTGTGATAATCTTGTTTCCGTCATTAAGCACAGATACTGGGTAACTCTGTCTATCAAAACTTGGAGAAGAAATCACTTGGTATATCGCATTATATAATACTAATGCGAATTATGAGTCGCATTCCATAAATGCTAGTATAAGTCCACATACTAGAAATGCGATTAGACAATTGAATTCTATTAAGCGCAAGCGATTACCCAAGACTCTGGGCACCTAAGTGTCCCCTTTTGCAGAGATAAAGGATTATTATTAAGAGTTACCATTTGAGTTTTTTTTTCCTTCAATGCCATCTTTTGGGTAAACATAGGAAAGTTGGTATTCTAAGAAGGTTTAAGACTTTTAAGAACCTGATGATATTACGAAAACGATTAGGAATTTTTGCTGCTGCTCCCTTTTTTTAAAGATTATTTTCATAAATAAAGAGCTAAGCACCTTGAGTTTATGGTACATTTGGTTTTATTCTTGGAAATGTTTTTAATATAGAGCTGCTCAAACATGTACTACACATATATTTCAACATTCCATTGCAAACAACGCGCCCGAATTAAGTTTTGATCTGACAGTTGCTAAATGCATTGCTCTATCTCGGGCATTTTGATCCAATATTTGCTCTAAATAAAGGGAAATTTGGCTGAAAAATGCATTTGAAGCCATTCAAAGCCAATGAGGCGAAAATAGAAGGTTAACTCCGTAAAACAACAACAAAAAACCCGGTGTAATCCCACAAGTCTGGGTCTAAAAAAATGATGAGCAAGTAGAGTCCATGCTATCTCCAAGGTAGAGGCTGGAAGTATATCCCAAGCAGCCACAACCAATGATGTATACTCCAAGATTTTTTATGAAAAATGACGTGCAAAAGCAATAACACAGAAAATATCATCTAAGGACCAACAAAAGATGCTAATTATTCATGAAAATATCAGTTCTATTTCAAAACATGGACATAAAAATAGAGTACAATTAAAGAGTAAACAACTGACAACGCAGCGTCCCCATCATCACTTTCCTCAAGAATCAACAATGGCCTTATTCAAAACTGAAGCCACTTCTATTATCACATACACTCACCATATGTTGAGAAGACAATTTAGGTGAGGCAGGAGTATGCCAATGCTTTTTCCTCAGATAGTTCCTCAGCTGTGGCGTCCAACTTCTTTCTTGAGAACTCATCAATTGAAAGACCTGGGCACACCAACAAATAAAATACTCAAGACCTTGTCACCAAGGGAACAAAACACTCCAACAAAAATGATTATCTAAAGAGAGAAAAGGAGAGCAATAAGGAACCTTCAGACAAGGTTCAACACTAGCAAAACAAAGAAACTAATTAAAGAAAAGAAAAGAGAAATCTAACAAGAATACTGTTTGACCAAAAAATATAATTTTTGGGTAAAACAGTTGAGTTTATATAATTATGGGTTAAACTTAGTCAATAATAATAATATTTTTAATGTGAGTTCTGAAAACGTGACTAGTGTTAGGCAGATCTGGTGGGGGGATTGACAACAATATGCATTAACTAGGTCGCGTAAAACTTAAAAACATGGGCTATTTTTTGTTATGGGGTGAAATCATGTGTATTTTCTTGTAATTCTTTCTTAACTATTCCAATAAGTATGAGCAATAATGTAAGAGCAAAATTAAATACAGAAGGAACAACTCAGTTTTATTCCAAAACAGTAAGTGATATCTGAATTGCAAGATTCAACTTGCACTATATAGGGAGAGCAAAATCTTTAGTCATTACATTAACATCTAAAACTAAAACTTCAGACGGTTGGCATCTTTCATTAAGCCATGCCGACAGATGTCCTTTTTACGAAAATTATTAAGACATAGAATAATAGCTCTTTTATGAAAACAAGGCAAATAAACGTCCAATTTTGCAATATTTCCCCCAAAATCCCCTTCTACAGACATGTTGTGACAATCATTGAGGCTAAAGATCGCTAATACAAGGAATCCGAATCCCATAATCCTACACCATGATTTATGACTCTGTTTATTCACTTTCCCTCATCCCAAACTAACAATTTGGCTGACTAATTGTGTCTAAAGAAAGAAACTGCTGAAAACAACAACATAATAGGAGCCCAACATGACATAGTGTAATGCTTGGTTGAATCAACGACAATATCTGAATGCAACTAAATGCTTTCACTAACCTTGAACAACAGACCATTCTCCATTTTTGCATGTAACTGGGAAGGAATAAATAAGCCCAGCTGGGACATTGTATGACCCATCAGAGTAAACACCCATAGAAACCCAAGTTCCCTGCAACATTTGGTTAGAGAAAGAAATGAGACAAGCACTACTTTCAATTTAAATCTACCAAATATCTGCACAAATAATTCCTTTATTTTATATACAACAAAGCCGCAAGTTCAAAAATCTACCTCTGGAGTTCCAAGGACCCAATCACGTATGTGATCACAAGCAGAACTAGCAGCGGAAAGGGCACTAGAAAGCTTTCTAGCCTTAATAATGGCAGCACCCCTCTGCTGTACAGTAGAAATGAACTCACCATTCAACCTAAATAAAAGGAGTACAATTATCAGTTAAAACGCAATCAAGGAAAAAAAAAGTGCTAATCAGTTCACAACAGGTCACTGATTGATTATACCATGCATCATCAGCCACAAGTTCACGGACTGGCTTATCTCCAGCTGGTGTTGCAACTGTTGCATGGTTGACATCAGGGTACTGTGTTGATGAGTGGTTTCCCCAGATGATGACATTTTTAACATCGCTCACTTGGACATTCAGTCTCTCTGAGATTTGACCTAGGGCCCTGTTATGGTCCAGCCTTGTAAGACAAGTAATGTTCTTCTCAGGAATGGATGGTGCATATTCTTTCAAGATCAATGCATTTGTATTGGCAGGGTTAGCAACGACCAACACCTGGAAGAGACAAAAGGCAAAACTTTTAATACCTCGAACGGAATGAAGTTGCATCACACATGGAAATCCTGAAACCAGTTCATCAATACATCCATTGACACAAACAGAAGGCAACAAAAATAGTCATTTTATAGCAGAAAGAACCTATGAAGGTACACACAAGATGAAAATCACAAGCCTGTTCCATACATATTGTGATTACTTGCTCGGAGACTTTGATCAACAACATAAGACATTAAGTTGACAATAAGCATCACGTAACTACTCTCACTGACTTAGGATATCTATTCAGCTAATTTTCTGAAATCAAGTTGACAATAAGCACCACGTAACTATTCTGTCTTAGGTGATCTATTCAGCCAATTGATCAATTACCTCCACAGTCAAATAGAAGAATAATCTTATTCAGTAGCTAGAAATATATCATGCAATTCTAAACACTAGGTGCAATTTATAATATACAAAACTTAACATACAAGACAATCTAATCACAGATCTATATACTTTGCCTGACCTTGCAGTTGGGAGCTGCATGCTTCTCCAGAGCAGAAGCCTGGGACTTGTAAATAGAAACATTCTTGGACATCACATCTTTTCTCTCCATGCCTTCTTTCCTGGGGAAACCTCCAACCATGACGGCAACATTGACACCAGTGCATGCTTCAACAGCATCAGTTGTGGCAACGACACCTGCCACATACATAGCAAAACATAGCATTTAGCCCAAGTTTATTTCCGACAAGTAATAAAACGGCAAAGCACTAAAGTTACACGAAGCAAGGGCACCAACCCTTAAGAAGAGGGAAGGCAGCATCCACTAATTCCATCTTCACTCCATTCAATGCCTCTGCAGCAGGTGGAATATCCAACATGTGGAGAATTACAGGCTGATCTGCACCCAACATCACTCCCCTGGCAATCATTGGCACCAAAGCATATCCAATTTGTCCTAGAAAACAGAAAAAAACAGTATCCCGTTAACACAACATTCCAATTTACTCCCAATTTTGAAACCAATAAAAACTTTTTTTAAAAAACCGACTTTAGAAAAAACAGTCTTAAATCCTTGAAAATAGATTTTGGGAAAGTACCTAACTAGCCAATCTTCATACTTATCTAACACATAAGATGCTTTTCCAAACCATGAATCCATAAATTTGCATGACATAATATTATTACATGTTGAATTTTCATTTCTGAATCATAAGCATAACAGACACATCAACTCAATCATGGTACATCAATAAAAACTACACCTCAATCTCAAACTAGCTGGGCATGGTGTTTTTTTATAAGCGTAGTGTCCAGTTTTGCTTGAGCGTATCTCGACGAATTTCATGGGATACCTCCCACCAACAACAGGTACCAGTAACTCTATCCACCAAGGCTTGGATAGGTGGGAAAAAATCACCTAGTGTTTTTTGCTTCCACTGGACTTTAAACTTGAGACCTCATGGATCTCATCCACTTCATTGACCACTAGACCACACCCTGGGCGTAGATTGGCATGGTGTTAAGAATAGTGAAAAACCATTTCGTTTCATTTAGACCTGTTTATTGAGACATAACTGATAGTTTCAAAATCTACCAAGTTCTCGGAAAAACAAAATCTCAATGAATTAAATTAGCAAAATTTCTGATCATCAAAATCATAGGCAAAAACTAGAAAATAGGCTTATCTTTTAAATATAATTAACATCACCAGTCAACACAGTTAAGACCAAGTGGTGAAACAACAAATACGTCACCTCAAGGAAATGAATCAACTACCGTAAACAAAGTCATACTTCCCCTGCTCCGTTTTACTTGTCCAATATGCATTTTGCACACCCCTTAAGAAAATATTAATTAAGTATTTATTTTACTAGATTACCCTTGTTAATCTCTATTAATACTATACTTTTAAACCTCAATTATAGAAACAAAAGCCATGACTTGAAACCAAATGTTTCAACTAGAATCTTTGTAATTGAAGCCACAATGTTTCAAACATTAATACTCCCTCCATTCCTTTTTGCTTGTCCGGTACACTAAAAATAGATTTTTTATTTTACTTATCCACTTCAGCAAATCAAGAGAGACTAATTTTTACTCAATTTTACCCTTATCATTAAGTGACTATTTCCCGAGCCATGTACCCAACTTATTTGTAATTGCAATGGGAACCACCGACAACCTCGTATTTTGGATCCAGTATATAAATTGCTTTCTTATGATGGATATTGGTCCTATGGGAGCACTAAGTGATGGGACGCCCATTTAGAAGCCACGGCAGGACTACCATAGGGAAGGCGTCCACTAGCTAACATAGAAATAGATTCTCGAATAGGAATAGTCTCTAGGTGAATCTCTTCCTGACCGGCCAGGCTGAATCGGGGCACCACTTGGGATGGGAATAACTCAACCCACATGCATCATAGTACTCCATAGTAAAAGTAATCTATACAGAGGAGACAAGATACTACTCCATAGAATTGTTGCATCAGCTTGGAAAATCGGAGCAGTTTTAGTCGCACATTGCAATTAATATGCTTTGAAAATCTAATTTCACTACTAACACTTTGGTAAGTTTGAAGATAGTTACTTGATAAGGGTAAAAATGGAAAAGAATAATTAATTCGCTTTTGATTTACTAAAGAAGACATCTAAAAAGAAAAATATATAATTAACCTACTGGACAAGTAAAAAGGAAAGGAAATGGGAGATACTAATATTAAAACATTCTAGCTCCAATTATTAGTTGGATTCAATTACTAAGCTTAAACTGAAACATTTTAAATTCAAATCATTGCTTCTGTTAACATATTTGAATTTTGAAAGCGAGAATATTAATTGAAATAACTTATAACATTAATAAGGATAATTTAATTAAATAAACTTAATTAATATTTTCTTAAAAGGAGTGCAAAATACATAAAAGACAAGTAAAAAGGAGCTGCAGGATTACTTTGTTTGATGTTGTTGATTCATTTCCTTGAGGGAGTCAAATTTGACTATTTTATTTGATGCTATTTACTACCATTTTCTATTTTAGCCGAGTCAAAATTGACTCTTTTTGGAACGGGTGGAGTATTAACTTCACATCACATATAGGAAAACACAATCGCAAATAAATTAACAAAGGATCAAAAAGATCAGGAGTTAAATCAGAAACACTAACAGTAAACAAGTAGATCTGTAATTAAATCCGATGAGAATCAATACTAATTATCAATCGAACTTCAAGTCAAAATGAAGTAAAACAGTAACAGATCTAAGCTATAAAAACAAAAAGGAAACAAAAAATAAGCTTTAAGATCGGATCAATTACCGGCGGCACCGGTAACGAGAACGCGAACTGGATCTTTAGCCATTTTGTAGAAGATCTAGAAGTTTGCGATGAGCGATGAAAACTATGATCAGAGCTGAGATTGAGAGTGTGAAGAGAAGTGATAGTGCAAGGAGATATTTATTGGCACGAGACGAGCGGTTAACATGACGCCGTTTAGGGTTCAACGACGACGTTTCGATTGTGTTTCTGAAGATAGCCTCGGGTTGTGAGATTTCGTTTTGGGGGAGTGGGGTCCTTAGAATCCGCCGTGGGTTGTGCAATATGATGGAAAATATTCTTTTTTAAAAAATAAATAGAAGCGAAAAGATATTGAAATTATGATGATTCTAAGTTGACACTTGACATTTGTTTTAGAGCTTTGTAAGAATTGAGTTTGCTATTTATTTTTTGTAACTCATAAGAAAGTCTATCTTTTAAATGTTTTCGAAATACAACCCATTTTTTTTTAAATGTTACTAATTAAAATTTTAAATCCTACCAAAAAAAATGTTTAAAATTATTTTTTTGAGTTTTAAGAAATTTTTTAAAGGAGAGCCTTTGCGTAACTGGTAAAGTTATTATCATGTGACAAGGAGGTTACGAGTTCGAGCCGTGAAAACCGACTCTCGCAGAAATGTATGGTAAGACTGCGTATAATAAACCTTTGTGGTTTGACCTTCCCCAAACCCCACATATAACGAGAACTTAATGCAACGAGCTGTCTTTTATCCAATTAAAGAAATTCAAAAATTTAGCTTAGAAGTCCTCGAAGAAAATAGTTCAAAAAGGAATTCTTTTTTTTTTCTAATAACTCAAAATGAGTTTGCAACCAATATTTACAAAGTGGTGAAATAAAAACAATATATGTATTTGAAACTCGAAAGATAAGTGCCACCTAAATTCTAACAAAAGAGTGGTCCATGCGTGAGGCTTACGTGTTATCAAACAAGTAAACGGTTCCTTTTTTCTTTTTTATAAGCTCATTATCTTTTTCTTTTGAGATTTTTATTTTGTATTTGTGACTTTTCGAGAAAGAAAAAGAGGTTTTTTTTGTGTTGGCTTTTAGGACTAGTGAAGCATGCTGAAATTATCACACTATTGCACGGGGCGTTTTATTTAGTCGTCTCCATTTAATTTATATTCATATTTTTAAAATTATTTAACTTATATTCTAATTTTTACAATTTCAGGCGCCGCCTTCCTGATACCTGTACAAAACTTAAGCTTATTTAGTGCTGAAGTTTTTACAAATTAATTAAACAATTTCAGTATCTTCGGCTGAAGTTTTTGAAAAAGCTTTATGACAACTAATTAATTCAGGACAAAATATCAACTTATTTAGTGCCGAAGTTTTTACAAATGAACTAAATAACTTCAGCATCTTCTGCTGAAGTTTTTGAAAAAGCTTTATGACAAAACTAATTAATCCAGAACAAAAGTTTCAGCTTATTTCGTGCTAAAATTTTTACAAATAAACTAAATAATTTCAGTATCTTCTGCTGAAATTTTTGAAAAGCCTAAAATACTGAATATGAAAAGTTATTGCTTGCTTAATAATTTATGATGTACTCTTTTTTTGTTTTATTATCTTTTTTATGAAGATGATTATCTAGGTACTATGTACCCTAAATAATCAAGCTATGTCTCTTAGCCTTAATAATACTAAAAAAAGTAGATCATCTAAATACAGGATATGCTTTCACAATTGAAAGTACTTTCTCAGACTATTGTTTTGTCATATTTGTTTATCTTTCTGAAGTATTAACCAATATAGTATATAACGTTATCAATCTAACGCACATGGTTTAGTCATGAAAGTAGTAGTTTGTTAGGGTGATAATAAGTCTTTTTTATATTTTTTATTTGTTTGGCCGATAATGTTTGTTGGTAAAAATATGTTCCAAGTAATATATAAATACTTTTTTTCTTTTGTAAGTGTTAGGTATTCAATTGAAGCGTTGATTACTTTGAATTCGCACCGGCTTATAAAGGGGGAAGTGGTATCTAGCTATCAAGATTTTGTTCCATTTCAAGATTTGAACCCGAGATCTTCGATTAAGAATGCTGGAATTCTATCTATTGCACAACAATACTTGTTGGTAATATCTAAACAATTGGTCAAATATGAATCTTTGTAGTATCCTAGTGAACCTACAATTGATAGAATCTTTAAATATCTTTTACCTTAAACATACTCATACATTATATTTCTAATACAATTTAAATTACGTGTTGTAATTCAGTTTGCAACTCACAGCCTGAAAAAAACAATGAGATACTAGTTTAGTAACTATATGAAAAAAAGATAAAATGGTCCTATAAATCTGTGAACTGCCTTGACTAATCTATATAGGCTTTCTATATTGCCTTTCTTAGGGCGTTTGAGTCTACCGAAAGGGTATCAAATAAGCATTTTAAAGGGTGGAGATTTTCAATCACTCTCACTGCTTTTTTGTTTTTTGTTTTTTTTTGTCTTTTAAGCCTTTCTGTCCTTCAATTATATACTTTATTCTCTACTAAAGAAAACTTTCTTTCGTTAAGAGTCTGTTTGGCTAAGCTTTTGAAAGGTCAAAAATATCCCTTTTTTTTAATCAAAAAAGTAATTTTTGAAAAATTTAAAGTGTTTGACCAAAATGAAAAAAAATACTTTTAAGCAGTAGCAGAAGTAGTTTTTCTGTTTTTGGGGAGAATTTACAAATTTTAGCTTCTTCCAAAAAGCAGAAACAAAAAACTAATTTACTCAAGACAAAAATAAGCTTACAATAAATTTATATTTTTTACCCTTACTACTTTAATCTTTTCCTTTTCCTTTTTTCCTTTTATTTCTTCTATACATTTCTTCACTTTTTTTTTAATCATATTTTTATTCTCTTTCTCCTATTCTTACAAGTAGATTCTAAATTTATTTTACATGATGTATTTTGATACATTTAAATTATGATGTAAACAATAAGTAATACCAAACACTCAATGTTCTTGCTTTGGAATAACTGTATTTTATATTGATTGGAATTTTTAATTTATACTTTTACTTTACGTTTTATATTTTAATTGAATTATTTTATAATAAATGTTTATATTTATTTTTTCTAAATAATACTAATCGCAAAATGAACCTTTACTGTCGTTTTCGTAATTTGATCTGTAAAAGTGTTGTTTTAAAAGATTGATCAAACACCATGAGCTTGCAAAAAGCACTACTCAAACGAATTGACCAAACACAAACTGCTATTTTGCAAAAGTATTTTTTCAAAAAGCGCTTTTCAACAAAAGCACATTTCAAGTAGTTTGTGGCAGCTTGGCCAAACAGGTTCTAAATCTAGTTCAACATTTTTCTATAATTTTTACTTTATCCTTTTTTATTACCAATCTAATATTACCGGATCTTTTGGTATAATTCAGGAAATGTCATATTCTGAATAGATTTAAACAAAACTCACTCTTTAACAAATAGTAGCCTTTAAGATGATATGATAATATACATTTCAATGAGATAAAAGTATCCTCAGAATTCTTACTAAACCAACTTTGCTTTCCTATAAATATTTGAATTGGTAAGAAAATTTAGTCCTGTCTTCTCAAAATATATTAAACTGTTTTCATCTCTCAGTTTTATTTTCTACAACGGACATCTCGTAACAGAAGCTTATTAGGTTTCTAACATTAGTACAGAGGATTCCAAATGTTTGGAAAATATTATTGGATCGAGTCCAGTCATAAGGTGTTCAAGATGATCCATAAGCCCATTAATAAGTCCTCCTTCTAAACTTTACTTATAACCTATAAATATACCATTAGTTCGATTCTTTGCATCTTAGAGAGGAATAATTAGGCTGTAGAACAGGGAGTCTATCCGTAACATGAGGATTCCCAATGATAATTCGTTCGAGTTGGGTTGTTGTATATGATCTGCTTTCATTAAAGAGGAAAGTTGTAAGTCTCCTAACTAATTTATACTACACCGACACTCCAAAAGCACATAAAAAGGAAGAAATATTCCACTTGTGGGTTGATGTATGTTACTAGGGGTAGTTGGCGAGGCGACCTCTTTTCAAACTTGAATTGGCCAATTGACCTTCAAGTTTTAATTATTATAGGATTGACCTTCATGCTTAATTAGTGCCAAAGTGGAATTATAAGTGAGGGGGAAAGTTCAATCTTTATCCCTAAAGTTTTACTTATTACACTTTGGTCCCGACCTATATATTTCTAATATTAGTAGATTTGTTTTTCCTTTCCCGCCTCATATGTTGCCCCAATCCCCATTTCCCATGGCTGATTCCTACATTGCAACTTATTTTTCTTGCATTCAATATACAGAGGTTGTCTTCCTTCTTCCCATTCTCCTCAAAGCTTTGTTCTTTTGATTTGTCATTTACTTTGAAGAAATTAAAAATTTGGGAGTTTTCAGATTTGTCAAACTTGGGTAAGAAATTGGCAGTACATTGGATTAATAATTTATTCCAGGTGGTATATTGTGTAACTCCTTCATATGGTAAGTATTTTCATCTCATCTTCTTCGTCATTATTAATTTGGATTTCTGTAAAAAATTTCTACACAGTGCTCGACCACTAGTATACAATAGACCACTGGTTCATAATAGACTGAAGGGAGATTATATATTAGTATGCGACCTATATTATGATGAATGGGTTAAGGGGCCTACTAGTTGGAATTGAAATTTCTATACAAAGGTTGTAATACCTAACTGTATACCTAGCAATTGTACATTTGACGAATTTGTTGATGACATCATTAAACGTCAAAAACTAACATGTTTCTTGGTGAATTTGAATATTACACATATGCTTAGCTTTGCGCTAAAAAGGGAAAAGATTCCTCCTTCCTTCGTTAAGAATGACAATGGTTTGCAATCGTACCTCCTTGATATTATAATTTACGGTATGGGGCCTTGTTTGAACATATTTGTGGCTGAAAATGAGTTTAAGAAGGAGATGAAGTTCCTTTTGAAAGTTCTCATCAAGGTCCAAAGATCGCAGCTGCACCACCACCACCACCACAACCACCAATTTTAGAAGTAGGGGAAGAAAGAATGGCAAAAAGATGGATTCAGTGGATTTAGTCATAACTTGTATGATTTAGGTGACCATGAAATGAACTCGTATGGTCTAGAAGATGTAGATGGAGCGGAAGAGCTCCCATATATTGTCAGTCGGGCAGCTGGATATGAAGGCTTGGTGGACTCGTTAGCTACACAACACAGCCACACTGATGGTACAGGTTTTTCTTTAGGAAATATTTTGACAACAAATTGGATCTTATGAAACAGTTGGAGATTGCTTCTGTGAAAATGCATTTTACGTTTTGTATGAAGAAGAGTAGTAGTAAATTAACTTCGGTGGCATGTCGAGATGCGAGTTGCCCATGAAAGTTACACACTTTAAGGTATGAGAGTTCTAATAGGTTTATGTTACCAAGTACTATGGCGAGCACACATGCGGGGTACAAACATATCAAGTCGTCATCCTAACACATCGTCGAAGTCTTTGGGTGCGTATTACCAGGAAGGCCTATCCCCGTCAGATATGAAGGATGCTATTTTTGCATTTCCAAAATCTTACTTATTGGAGGAGTTGAAAGGTAGGTGAGATAGCTAAGGCTATGATCAGGGGTACTAAGGAAGAGGGGTATGCTTTCTGGGAAGTGTATCGACATATTATGTTGTCCTATAAAGAAGAAAGTATTGTTGAGTTGAAGGTTGATGATAAATTACATTTTAAGTAATTTTTCTTATCTCTTGGAGCTTTCATTAAGGGAGTCACCCATATGAGAAAGGTTATTGATGTTGATGGGACATTTTTGAATGGTAGGTATGAAGGTTGCTTGTTGTCTGTTGTGGCACAATATACAGAGAAACACATTTTTCCAATTGCATTATGCGTAGTCGATAAAGAGTGTGATGATTCTTGGTCATACTTTGTTGAACAGTTGCGGCACATTGTTCACGACAATGATGAATTGTGCAATATCTCTGATCTGCATCTGTCTATTGAGAATGGCTTCAAAATTTTTTTTGCTGCCGCTCATCATGGTTTTTGCACGTGTCACATTGCTGAATATGAGGAAAAGGTTTTATTGTGGAATTTTTATTAAGAATTTCTTTTCTACCACACAGTCATACAATACTGAGGAATTCTTTGACCATTTTTAGCAATTGCATGATAAAAGTAGGGAAGTAGCTAACTGCCTCGTGAATGAAATTGGGTTCCAAAAGTGGAGCATGGCCTTCTTTCAAAGAAATTGATACGGTGTGTTGACAACAAACGTTGCATAATTGCTTAACGCAATGCTTAAGGATCAAAAAAACTTCCCGATCATTAGCCTCTTCAATCATATTGTTTGAAAGTTTGCAGAAAAAATTCGAGGAAAGGTGTAATGAAATGAAAAATATTTTGACCCTCTTTGTTCCTTCCGCTGAAAAGAAGATTAGGAATAATATGGTTGTCGACGATGTGCTCCGGGTGCATCAATTAGAGAATAACTAGTTTAACGTCATCGGTCACGACAGGGATGCAGTGGTTGATTTGGATTTAAACACATGTTCTTGTTGTCAGTTTGATTTGGAAAAAATACCCAGCCCATATGCAATGACAACTATTGAGCTTTGGGGATGGATATGGTTCCTCCACTTACGATCCCTACAGAAGAGAAATGGGTGGTGTTTGACGAGATTCAATTCACAAAAATACATTCACCCGATGTCGAGCCTACAAAGGGTAGAAGGAAGTTTAAGAAATGACCAAACATTTTAGAACCTAATTCTTCTGGCATTAGGAAAAAAAGCAAAAATAAATGTTTCATTTGCAAAGAACTTGGCCAGAAGAAAATGACTTGTAAAGTATTGTTACAACACTCTTGATCTTTTAGCTAATGGTGTTTAATAAAGATAATTAACTCTTCTAAAATTCTAGACTTGTTTGTAATCACTTGTGGTTTCTACTATCAGCTACTGCATTGTACATCATAGACTATTATTTTACGGTCAACCACCAATATTGTCTATTGCAGACTTATGGTCTATAGTCAACCCTCCCTTATTTTAAGAAGGATTCATGTGACACAATTGTCTCATAGACTACTGTTTTAAAGTCAACCACCCACATTATCTGTCACGCCCCAAACTTGGGGAGGAGTGGCTGGCACCCGGTGCTGTACTGGACCGAGTGAACCACTTTATAACTCATTTCTTCTTCTGCAACTATCATGGACCAACATGGCCACAACTCGTAATGTATAACTATAAGTGGACAAATGCTGTATCAATGAACCATCGTTCTTAAAACATGAATACATATGAGCCGTCAAGGCCTATGACATACTGTACATAATGAACCTGTGTCTAAAAAGCCTCTAAGAGTATTTGACATCAACGTATACTAGCTGATCATGTGGTGGTACGTATATAACATCGTAACCTTTTCCCATACCCCATATACATATAATATACGTGTATATAATGCCATCTGGTCATAGGTCAATATTCTTGTATAAATGAATGCAATGTATGATGAAGTGAGTCAATAAGATTTCTCGGAATGTCATGAGACCCATGAATAGACGATATGATAATAAGACACATGGGGAATCAAGAACATAGGCAGCCGTAGTACTTCTAAGAATAGAATAATTTATGAAAGTTACGTGCTTTCTCATTTTGTTGTATCATATGGATCATGCCAGAAGGAAAGACAGGATAGCCTTAACATACCTTACTTGAGGAATTCATCAAACACTCTTGGGATTGCCAAGAACAACTATTGCTCCTCTAAATCTTTGAACAAGAACTAAGCACTTCTTATGATCATGGCATATTTTATGTTGGTAGACATATGGAGTATCATGGATGTATGTTTTTGTAATGTTTCTAAAGTAGGAGACTCCTTAATAATAGAAGAAAAGATTTCAACCTTCTTTCTATATCTCAATTTCAAAAGAAGTATATAATATAAAGGTTTGCATTATCATGTGTAAACAAGGCACACCAAGTGCTATGATTCATGTGCACTTTGATGCCATCCTTGGCCAATTTCATGCCATGTGTCAGCCCACAATTTTCCTAAAACGCCACCTAATCCCATTAACCAAAGAGTCACCATTGGATGTTTGAGTCATTTTCACTAGGGGTAATGTTCCCACCTAACTTATCCACCATTTTCCTAAAGGTGCCATCTTGCTCTATGACTTAAGAGTCATTTATTGGACTTTCCATGGCTGCCATGCTGGGAGGCTTATCAATTCAAGCCTATCTAAACATTTTAACTACTTATCTACCCCAATAATTTGATGACTAAGCCACTAAACTCCCTAATATTTCCACCTAGTTCCAAGACTTGCCTAGTCAATATTGAATTCCCTACTTGCTGCCACCTCAATCCTTATAAAGTTGATTAGTCATCGGTCCCCCTTATCCTCATGATTCCACGTGGATTCATACAAATGAGACTTATTGATCGGTGACAATCCTAAACCATTATATAGTAGCGAGGAATGGTCGATGTAGTTTTACCCAACAAGGTTGTGATCGATTTCCACAGGGAGTTAATTTGGTTTGGAGTTGGGTATCTAACTAATCTAGATGTGCGTGTTGTTTCTAATTGCACTTCCAAACATTGTTGTGATTGATTCTATTCTAATTTTATACTATTGTATGCTAAGAGTAATCTAAGTACAATATTTTTGGTGAAAGTTTTCAAGTGTTAAAAGGCACCAGGGAAGTGACTTTCGCCTAGGTGAGTATCTAATGGGTGTCAGGAATCTAGGACAAGCTTGTTATGATTGGGGTCGTGATATAACCATCACACAAAAGTGCTCACTCTACACCTCTCGGTAGTTTGAGTGACTTTGCCCGATTTGGCTTTCTCAAGCCTAAATGGGTGTTCATGCAATGCAAGTGAAATTGGCTCAAGTGGGGTATTACTATCTCTAGGTTTAACCCATTAATGAGGGTTATCAATCCCTTGAATTCACCCCAATTCCGTGATGACCCAAAGGGTCATCTTATGAATTAAGACCCTATTCCAGGTTCATTAACCTTAAAAAGATTAATTTATTTACCTCGATTTGCATGCGCAGTCTAGACATCAAACCGAAAAGCTTTTTATGTGAAAATATGAGAAATAATAATTTTTGGAATTAAAATTTGGTTTTAGTTGACTTTGTTTAACATTTTGAGTAAATGGATCCGGATCCGTGTTCCGATAATATGGGACTTGGGCGTATACCCGAAATTGAATTCCGAGGTCCCTAGCTTTAGAAATCAATTTTTGAAGAAAATTATTATGCTGAATTTTTAAGGAAATAAATAAATGAATTAATGTTTGAACTCATTGGTATCGGGCTCGTATTTTGGTTTCGGAGCCCGATAAAGGTTTGTTATGATATTTAAGTCTTATATGTGAAATTTGATGAGAATCAGAGTTGAATTGACGTGATTTGGACGTCCGGTTGAAAAGTTAGAAATTTGAGTGTTCTTGAGAAAATCTTGAGTTTTGAGATTAAATTTGTAGTTTTTGATGTTATTTTCATGATTTGATCACACGATCAAGACCGTAGATGTTTTTATACTTGCGTGCATGTTTGGTTTAGAGCCCCGAGGGCTCGGGTGAGTTTTGGGTAGGTTTCGGGGTGTTTTGAACTTGGAAATAACTGCTGTAAATCTGTTTCTGGTGCACTGATTCATTCTTCATCGCGATCGCAAAGCTTCACATGCGATCGCGCAGAGTAAATTTGTTGGGGGTCATTTTGTGCTACGTGAACGTATAACCTGGGCTGCAAACGCGAAGCACCGGGGGAATTACCCTTCGTGAACGCGACCAGGCTATTGCGAACGCGGAGAGTAATGGGCCTGGGGGAGGGGGCTCGCGCTTCTTCTATGCGAACGCGTCCATTGGACCGTGATCGCGATGGCCATCTGGAGTAAAGTTCCGCGAACGCGTCCTCAGCTCTGCGAATGCGAAGGCCATTGGGCTAGACTCTACGCGAACGCGATGAAGGTATGTCCAGCGATTTTAACACGGGCAGAACCTATTTTCTTCATATTTTCGAACTAAAAAGACCTAGAGGTAATTTTCAACCTACAAGTTCATCCTCAAAGTGTTGGTAAACGATTCTAAACTCTTATCTTTCGATTACCCAATGTTTTTCATTACTTTTCAATCAAAAATCAAGAATTTTCATGGTAGAAATTGGGGGTTTGGGTACAATTAGAGAATTTTGTAAAAATCAAATTTTGACCTCGAATTGTGGTCGGATTTCGAAACTAATTACATACTCGGTCTCGGGGGTGAATGGGTAAACAAAATTTGGTCCGAACCCCGAGTTTGGACCAAGCGGGTCCCGGGGTCGATTTTTAACTTTTTTTGAGAAAACTTAGGAAAATCATATTTTTTCAGTAAAGTTAGTTCCTTTAGAACTAATTAATGATATTGAACTAATTATGATTAGATACGAGTGAGTTGAAGCCCAATTCCAAAGGAAAAGCAGTGCTTGAGCAGTGAGTGGCCTGTGAATTCGAGATAAGTGTTGTGTCTAACCTTAACTTGAGAGAATAGGTATTATGTGACTACTTATTACATGTTTTGTTGCTAAATACAATGTATATGTGAGGTGACAAGTACCTATAAGTTGTGGTCAGGTCATAACATGCGAGTGAAAGTAAATTCTTGTTATTTTGGTAGTTGTAAAGCCTATTACTTGTGATTGTCGATGTTGTTGGAATGTTGGAAGTTTGGTACCCGGTTCCACCATGATGGATAATATTGTGAATATTGAATTGAGATTGAAATGATAAATGAAAATAGAAACTATGATGAAATATTGATTTCCTACGAAATCCCTCTTTGTATGTTATTAATGAATCTGTGATTGGTAAGGAGGAGTGTAAAGCACGAAGGGTGATGTCGTGCTTGAATGAAATATATTGTGAGAGTAAAAGAACGAAGGGTTATGCCGTGTATGCTTATTTATGATATGGGGAGGATGAGAGTAAAAGCACGAAGGGTGGTGCCGTGCGAGTTCC
Organism: Nicotiana knightiana; assembly: GCA_005239525.1. Lineage (NCBI taxonomy): Eukaryota > Viridiplantae > Streptophyta > Magnoliopsida > Solanales > Solanaceae > Nicotiana > Nicotiana knightiana. The sequence continues at coordinate 3,942 of ML395352.1, read as the reverse complement.
TTTTCTATTCTTGTTGCTTTAAATTATTGTTGATTATTGTTTACTGTTATCTTGTTATTTTTCTCACTCCTTATGTTAAATTCTCCATAGTATGATCCCTTCCCATTATTGGATATAATGTTAACTCTTTAATTTCTATTGTTGCTGCTAGTATGTTTATACATGTCCAGGTTTTATGTGGTGTCTTGTCCTAGCCTCGTCACTACTTCGTCGAGGTTAGGCTCGGCACATACTCAGTACATGGGGTCGGTTGTACTGATACAACACTCTGCACTTCTGGTGCAGATCCAGCTACCGGTCAGATCTGATTTTTTTAGCATAGTTGAGTTTTTACATGGAGACACGAGGTAGATCTGCTGGAGTCCGCAGATTCCTGGAGTCTTCCCTTGTTTATTTAGATACTGTTTTATTTCATTCAAAACAGAGACACATTTCTTTCAGCCCATTTATTTGTAGTACTCTTTAGTAGTTCGTGATTGTGACACCAGACCCTGGGTAGTTATATAGTATATATTTAGTTCGTGGTTCGATTTATTTATTCGGTTATTATTCATGAAGTTATCTATTGGGAAATATTAGATTCAATATTCATTTTTTTTGAATTGCTATTCATGTTTAAGCAAATTGTTAAAAGAAAATGGTTAGTTAAGTTCTAACATTGGCTTGACTAGCAAGTGTGGTGTTAGGCGCCACCACGATCCCGCGAGTTGGAAATCTGGGTCGTGATAAATTTCTTGTTAACCTAATTTTCCTAAACTTAGTCCCTCTTTCTCAAGAAGAGCCTAAGTCATTAAGGCATGAATCAGTGTTTGCAACCACTAATTCTACAATTAAAGCATGAATTAGGCTAAATATCACTAACCCATAAATAATTAAGCCCTAAAATTCAATACCCATTAAATACCCACACTAGGGTTGGGTCACAACCATAGCTATGGGGTATAGCTACTCATAATAACAACAGAAATAAAAAATAAAGATGAAATATAAACCATAATATTAAAGTACAAGATTAAAATCTAAAGTTTGAAGAGAAATCTATTACAAAATTGCCCCAAAAGGGTAAAAAAACAACCGTTCACGTGCTCTCCTAAACAAAACTTAACCTAAAATTATCAAAAAGGTCTATTTATACTAAGCTGAAATTTTTGAACAAATTTTTGTGTTTGGGCTTTCATGGCCGTGTAATAGTGGGCACGGTCCGCATTTATTTATATATGGGCTTGGGTAGAGCTTGGTATCGTGGTCCGCGTATTTTCAACCGCATCCACATGAGATACATTCTCGGCCATGTAATTTGGACGCGGACCACGTTCTTCATTTGAGCTCAAATTGCAAAGTCTCTGAACCTCGACACACGCTCTCAGCAGAATTTCAACTGCGTCCGCGCTAGTGACTTCGCGCCCGCCCTTTTCCATCGCGGTCCGCGTTTGATCTTTAAGATCAACATAGCTTCTTTGTTTCTCTACTTCGCGGACCGCATAATTGTGGCCGCCTCAACGTTGGTCCTTATGCGGCCGCATACTTCTATCGCTCCCAGCGCTCTTATCCCAGTCTTGGACTTGTGAAACTTTGACTCCTTTATGAGTTGATTAAGGATTCTTTGGCTCATTTTGAACAAAACCCTGCAAGCAAGCACATTAAGTTAGTTTCGGGAGTATCTTCAAGCATTTTTTCCCCAAAACCTAAGTAAAAGAGAGAAAATAACAGGCTAAAATCCCTACTTATCACTTATCCACTTATAACTAATTCCATATTCCATGTTTTTTTACCAATATTTAACCAATTATTCACATAATAATTTCTACGTCTCGGTTCACTTAAATACTAATATATTTTATATATCTTACGGGTATAACACTAGTCCATAAATACATGGTATTATAGTTTGGACCGTATTTTATTCCAAAATATCAAACATCATCGAAACTCGCTTTCTTCGATTGTTTACCCTCTGACATTCGCAACACTTACTTATCACTTGTTATAAATATCATAAGTACTTATAACCTCAAAAATAGTCTTGTCCTTGAACATATGCCGATTATCTTATGACAAACCTAACGTACAAATTTACAGGATGTAACATTATCTATTGTAGACCTATGACCTAGAATCAACCCCTTATTTTAATAAGGAGTCATGTGACCTTCTGTCGTAACCTACTGTATTAGAATCAACCACGCACACTGTCTATTGTAGACCTATTATCTAGAATCAACCTCCTTATTTTAAGGAGTCGTGTGACATACTTATTCCATAGAGTAATGTTTTACAATCAATTCCCTTATTCCATCTTCAACCACCTGTAATCAACCAATGTTCTATTGTCAATCCCCATCGATATTTTCAATTTAACGAAGACTTGTTGCGCTGGTTTTGGTTGCCTATTTACAATTACTAATTTGAGTAATTATTTAATGTCTAATGTTAATAAGCATTGGCAGCCAATATGAAAAGGATTTGTCTAATTAATTGAAATACATCGAATATGCCGATTCAAAGTGTCAATTCATTTCTCAAAACTCAACAATCACGTCATTTACGAGAAGTCGTATGGAAAGGCATCATTTAGTGTCAAATTCTGCCTATAAATACACTGGTTCTGATGGAAACATTTATTCATCATTCTTCCAAATAGCCCAATCATTTAACAGAGAAATACCTTCGAGGCCGAGGCCGAGGCCAAGCATGGATGCTATTTTCATCAGGGAATCACTGGATAGGCTTGTCACGATCCAAATTCCCAACCTTAGGAATCGTGATGGCACCTAACACCACACCTGCTAGGCAAGCCAATCTTAGAATTCACTTAACTATTTCCTTTAATTAATCATTTAAACAGGATAAAAAAATTTAAATTAATACTTAATCTAATGGCTTTAAATGAATAATTCACAATATAAAAAAAAACAAACAATTAACTACACCGAGCCACAAACAAATTATATAGATAAATCCAAAAACTACCCCAGAGTCTGGTGTCACAATTCACGAACTACTAAAGAATACTACAAATACTTGGCTGAAAGAAATAATGCAACTGTTCTGAATATAATAAAACAACGTTTAAAAAAATAGGAGAAGACTTTCAGGATCTGCGAACGTCGGTAGATATACCTCATGTCTCCGAATAAATGAATAGCCGCTCTAAATATCTCTACTGCTGACCGGTACCTGGATCTGCACAAAAGAGTGTAGAGTGTAGTATTGATGCGAGGCTAGAATTCATGGTTTAACATGTTATATGTCTTACATTTCATGTGCGTTAATGATAAAAATACACTTTTTATGTGCATAATAGAGTCTATTTCATGTGTAGGTGAATTGGAGATGGAAACCGAGCTAAATGGATGCAAATACATCGAAAATACGCTCAAGAGGCGAGGAGGAGTGCACCAGGCTATAGCGGGGCGCTAGATCCCAAACGCCTGACCCTGCCTGGCGTTAGCCAGGTGTTAGAGTTGAAACGCCTGAACCTGCCTGGCGTTAGCCAGGCGTTAGAGCTGAAACGCCAGCCTTAGCCTGGCGTTAGCCAGGCGTTAGGGCCCAAACGCCAGGTCCCAAGTTCAGTCAATTCCGAGTTTTGACGAGTTTAAGTATTTCCCGGTTGGAATAGAAGTATCCTACATGTTTAGGGTTCGTCCTAAACATATAAATAGACCCCGTAAACACAACTTGAAAANCAAAACATTGATTTTTACATCTTTTATTCATTACTTTGTAGTTCAATTATGCAATTTATTTTGGGTTTGATTCTTATGAACATGTCTAGCTAACTTCTTTAATCTAGGGTTTTGGTAGAACCCGTTGGGGATAAACTTCTTGTGTTGTTAATGTAGTTTTGTTTGGTTGATTTATCTCTATTTGTTCAACTACTTTCTTGTTGTAGTTGATTGAAAGGGCCCTCAATTAACTGTTCCTATTTATTATGTATCTACT
>ML395351.1:0-67141 GCA_005239525.1 Nicotiana knightiana | reverse complement strand
TTTTTGGTATGTTTTGCTTCTACACAAACAGGACACTTAGAAAAATTATCAACATTAACTGCAAAAATTAACTCCATTTTTCTAAGTTTTTTAATAGAAGCAATATTAACATGACCTAGTCTACCATGCCACAAATCAATAAAATCAGCATATAAGCAGAATTGAAAGTATTAGCATTATTAGCAATCTCTTGAGCAATGTTCTGTACAAATAAACCCCCACTAAGGTAATCCTTCCCAACAAAGTCTCCTCCATGAGAAATAACAACTTTATCAGATTCAAAAACAAGTTTAAGACCTACCTTGTTGAGAAGCGCACCAGAAACTAAGATTCTACGAAGGGAGGGTACATACAGAACATTGTTCAAAGCTAAAGTTTTTCTAGAAGTTAATTTAAGAAGAATTTTTCCTTTACCCATAACTCCAGTTGTAGTGGAGTTACCCATGTAGACACACTCGCCATCATCAGATTCCTCAAAGTCGTGAAACAGCTCTTTGTTGGCGCAAAGATGCCTTGAAGCGCTTGTGTCCAGTATACAGTCTAGCCACCATATTTGCCTCAACAACCACAAAAACAATGACATCACCATCCTCAGTAAGGTTAGCTTGGACTGGAGCTTTTCCTCCATTATTTGAGCTTTGTCCTTGTCTCTGGTTGCACTGAAAAGCCTTGTGACCAATTTTGCCGCAAACATAGCAAGGTCCTTTCGACTTTTGAATATGGCCCTCCGTCTTATTAAAGTAATTCTGCTTCTTCACATGTCCTTTCTTCTGGCCTTTCTTTTGTTTTCCTTTAAACCTGTCTTTCACAAAAGTACTAGAAGATTCCGCAAGGTTAGCTTTAGAAGAATTAAGAGAGAGAGAATTCATCTTATCCTTAAGTTGTTCAGACTCCTCGTCTTTGAGACGGTTTTCTTCCTCAGTCCTCATGCGAGTGATTAGTTATTGAAGAGTCAAGTTTTTCTTCTTTTGTTTTAGTTGATTCTTGTAATCACTCCAGGAAGGTGGAAACTTTTCAAGCAAAAGATTAGCCTGAAGAATCTCACACATCTCCATGCCTTCGTTCAAAACATCAGCAGTTAAGTTCTCATACTCGTGAACTTGTTCCATGATTGGCTTATCATCAACCATATGAAACTTGATCCACTTTCCAACGACATACTTCTTTTTTCCCGTGTCATCAACATCATATTTTTTCTCCAAAATGTCCCATATGATATTAGCAGATTTATAATTTATAAACAAATCAAATACATGGTTAGTCGTATGGTTAAGCATATGCACTCTCACTGTTTTATTATCCTTTTCAAATTTATTCTTAGCAGCATCATCAGCAACAAATAGCAGCATTAGAACTATCAACAACAATATCAGTAGGAGGATCGTTAAACAAAACATAATCAACTTCTAATTGTTCAAAGAAAATTAAAAGTTTCTGGGACCAACGCTTATAATTATTTCCATCTAAAGGCTCAAGTTTTGACAGATCAGGAAATATTTTGTTCAAAGTGGTGGACATAAAGGCTCAAGTTTTGACAGATCAGGAAATATTTTGTTCAAAGTGGTGGACATTAGTCAATACTATATATGAAATCGCTTTCAAATTGTAAGAAAAATGAGTAGATAATATTGACTAAGAACAAGAAGGAAAGAGGAACAACTTATCAAAAAGACTGTGTCGTGGCAAGCCACTACCTTGAAAGAGATTTCGACCCAACTAGGTGAAAATCGTTAAGGCCGGTTGCTCCCCAAGGTTCCACAGCACCTCCAAACACGTGCACTCGTGGCTGGAAGTTTAGAACTTGCACAAAACAGTTGCCTAGAAAGAAGAGAAGATGATGGTATTTTGTATAGTTGTTACAGAGATCAGAAAATATTGTAGGAAGAAGGTAATTATTAGCAAGATGGATTCTTGGTTAAGATTGAGTGATTATGAAGGTTAATCCATAACCTATTTATAGGAAATTAAGAAGGTTGCATGTATGACAAGTGTCGAGAGTCTTTTGACACTTGTCCCATTATATTAGTCCACTTGGCTCCAATATTGACAAGTGTATCTTGTCTTCCATGCATGAAGACACATGGTAGATTTGCATAGCCATTTGTCAAACCCATTCAATACTTGGCTTTAAGGCTTCATGAAAGAGGCCACTTGGACATAGATAGGACATATGAAAAAGAAATAAAAAAACTCATGGCTATTGGTTGTAAATGGATTTTCAAAAATAAATTTTTGACTTTGCATTATGAATAATTCCAACAGGGATGTTGTACTTAGCCCTGAATTTAACAAGGTCGGTCGCGTCCATTTCAGACTCTACAAGTTCAGGCTCCTCCGTTGCTGACTTCGAGAAGTCCGACCTGGCTTTATCACTACGAGGAATGATTTCCTCCACGATGGGAAAATTATCATCCCCAACGACGACAACAGCATCATCTTCATGAGGAGGCGTCCTCACTGATAGTGGGGTTGGTTCAAGAGCCTCACTGGAAGCAAGAGGTGCGTTAACCATTTTCAGTTGACCGTAAATATTGAAGAAACAAACTCGAAAGAGGTGGAAATGACAAAGATCACTCGAACCAGTAAGTGCGAAAATGGAAGTAACTGAAGCAAGAACACAGAAAGAAGAAGAAGAAGAAGAGAGAAAAGGGTGTAGAATTCAAAGGCTGGAGAATATAAAACTTTACTCAAAGGGCTCCCTACCCTTATTTATAGAAAACGCAGACACTCAGATCAAGTAACTCAACCCCAATATGCACAGATACCGAAATGAGGGCACGGGAAGTGATGCAACGCATCCGGAAGATGCGTAATAAAGACGCGTGAGGCCGTGACGTTATTCCGAACCAACGTCACAATGAAGTGTGGTTCTCAGAACGCCACGTCACCATCTCGGCCGCGATCCTCGCTACTCGAACTCCTCATCCGAATTTCTCAACTATGACTAACGAAGTACGCTCACCGAGGCCGACCAAAAGACAACCTCGATAAGCGGAGGGACTAACTATATGAGTTAAAATTGGACCGAGGAAATTCGGAACGTGGAGATGATTACTATGAGTGATTTGCAAATCAAAGGGCTTAGTTTGGCCGAGGATGACCAGTGATCAACAGGGCGAACCGCCGGGTGGTCCATCACGGCCGAGGACGAGCAATAGAGATAGAAGTAACGGCAAGTTTAGTATTGGGATCCTCAAATGAAATATTCTGTTGAATATTCCTTCTGTTTGTACTTTTTAGGGTTCTTTGGGAATATCCTTTATAAATATTAGGAAAAATAAGGCAAAAGGCATGTAATATTCTATACGATAAGAACACTTTCGAAAAGGAAGCGTTCCAGATAAATACAAAGAACAACTTTCTGAAGAGATTCGACCTTTTTAGAAAGTGTCCCAAATTCTCTTATATTCTTGTCATTCATCATTGTCAGAGGAAGAAATCATTCACCTCATTCAATATTTGGTGAATCTTCCTCCTTATTTACATTCATTGACATTTATTGTTATTTAATACTTGATATTTATTACATATTATTACATTTGACACATTTATTGCTAGCGTATTAATTCCGTTTCATCACGGTTCACATATTTCGCTGTCAATCTAAGATCTGAAGTTATTAGCTTTAACTAGGATTAACTCTCTTTTATAACTGATTAATTAGTTTAACTAAAGATTATCATTTTTTTTATCAAAACGAAAACACATTTTAAAACACTGCATCTATTGCACCTTAACTGTATGCAAAGGCAAGGACAGAATTACTTTAATGACTTCAATTTATATCTATCTTTGGTTAAGAGCAGTTTTGTTGCTCAATGAGAACGATTTGTCTACATTTTAGTAGTGGTTGTTGTTTTCAGCAGAATGTTAACCAGTGGTCTAGAGTTCTTTTCTTTCCTATTCTTTTTCGCTGTGTTCATTTATGTGTATATAGAGGACACACCACAGAAGGTATTTTTCTGTTAGAAAGAACTGGAATTACATACATATTTCGCTGCATTTGAACCCGAGGTTCATTATCAATTCTAGTGTTGAATGTATATCTCTTGATAAAGGTGGCAATAAATGTGTTCTAACTGAAAATGCATCTCCTGATTATCCAATGATGGAATGTGTTAGTCCATGATTGAGTTTTGATTAATTGTCTGTTTAGATCATTCCTTAACAATGCTCCTTTAATTTTGGCTTAGGTCAGCTGTTTGTTCTTGATGAATGTGTATATCAACAAGTCTAATTTTGTGTGCACTTATGTTGATTTTCTATTTGTCGGGAAAAACTAGGCCTCGTAGGAAGTTGGATCAACTCATACTCATAAGCAGAGGAAAAAAGAAAAAAGGCTAAACGCACGATTTTGTTACCTTAGAACTAAAGCAGCGTTGCTTCTGGAGAAAAAATACCAGTTAGCCATTTATGAGCTCAAAGCAGGAACAGCATCAAGACAGGTACCCATCCACAAAGAAAAATTAATAAATAAATGAAAGATGTTCATCACTATGGAAAGAGCAACGCCATGATATGCCAATTGAATACATAAAGTATACACCACGTTTAATTAACAGGTCTAGCTTTTAATATTGGAAATGAGAATGATTAGACAGAGAACATGCCCTTAATTACTTTCCAATATTATACCTGGACAAAACAACAGCAAAAGCAAAACTAGATAACTAAAATAAACGAAATCAAATCATTTTATTTTATAATCCAAAACCTACATACCAATTAGTCTAAAAATGGTGGCTTAACATCATGGTTTCTAGCCTGTAAAGTCTTGTATATCTCCTTTTTATTCTCCTTTTTTCTCTTTTAGTATTTTTGGATGTGGGCTGCTGCTGCTTTTAGTGGCTTTACTTCCTAATCCAAAAAAATATAAAAGTATAAACTGGTACCACTAATTGCTTAGTAACCTCAGGTCTATAAACCAGTAATCAATATAAGCTGGTGCTTAACTTAATGTGTACCATTCTAAGAGATGTTTCGACCAAAAGGCAATATTTGTACAAACAAAGACGTGGGAATTAATATGCAAGTGGTAAAGAAGCAGATGCAGTACATTCCAATTTGGCCATTCTATCTTTTTGTGCTGTTTTTTCAAGAAAATCAAGTTTCATCAGCTTTAACATCAGTGTTAGTGAAGCCTCGCTGCGTAGAAAAATGTGGCAACTTGACCATTCCTTATCCATTTGGAATAGGGAGAAAGTGTTACTTTGACAAGCCATTTGAAATTATGTGCAACGACGACAAGATCGCTTACCTGCCTTGGCTTAATGAATCTGTATCCCATATTTCAACGAACTCTATCAAGACTCTAGTGAATTTCGTTCCTATTCCCTACAACACATCTTCTGGACAAAATGTATATGGGGACGAAAGTGGATACGGATCTAATGACGATCCGTATTACAGTATTTCACCAACTAAGAATAAGTTGGTAGGCATTGGATGTGATATGTTTGCTTATGCCAAAGATGAAGATAGTGGAGACATTGTAAGTGGATGTGCCTCTCTCTGCAACATTAATGATGATGGTACTAATGGTAGTTACAGAGCAGCAGCTACTTCATCATCGTCATCGTCGACGCATTGCACGGGAAGTAATGGCTGTTGTGAAACTGCTTTCTCAAAAGCACCGAAAAGTTTCACAGCCTCAATACAAACCATGAATACACAGCAAACCACATGGGCATCTAGCAATTGCAGCTATATCTTATTTGTGGACAAAGGTTTTACTAACTTCACTGAATTGCTAGGTAAGTATTCAACTTCCAACTGCAGAGAAGATTACTATTTTGCAGCTGAATGGACCCTGGATTGGGTAATTGGGAATGTCAGTTGTGACCATGCTATAAAAAGCCCAAAATATGCTTGTGGAAAGCACAGTCAGTGTATCAACGAATCTGCCAGAGAAGCCGGCGGATACAGATGTGGTTGCTCTCCTGGTTATCAAGGCAATCCTTACCTCCCGAATGGATGCCAAGGTTTGAATATGACTAAGTCCCTTGTTTCACTTATCTGAGAAGAAAAAGATGGCAAAATAAACCTAACTTGAATTCGTTATTTCTTCTCAAGTGCTTTCTTTGTTTTGTTGTTCTGCAGATATCAATGAGTGTGCAAGTCCAATTGGAAAACGTTGTCCAAATAATACTCAGTGCATTAATACATCTGGAAGCTTCTTTTGTGAGCCAAATAGCGAGAAACGCATGCTCAGTAAACAGCTCTACATAGGTACTCACCTTACACCTCAAATTTCCTATATAAACAGTTCAGTACTCAACTTACACCTCAAATGAGTCATGTTCTTTTCTTTTTCTTTCTGTAATATTTATTCTGCAAACAAACAGGTATTGTAGCAGCAAGTAGTTCTCTAATCCTACTGGCTGTTTGTCTTTGGCTATATCGACGACTTCAAAAAAGAAAAGAGAGGAAAACTAAGCAAAGGTTTTTCAAGAGGAATGGTGGACTGTTATTGCAACAGCGCATCTCTTTAAGTGGACAAAGTAGTAATGGTAACACTTTGCCAGGATTGAAACTTTTCCTGAAAGAGGAGTTGGAAAAAGCAACAGACAACTTCAACGAACGTCGAATTCTAGGTAGGGGAGGGCTTGGAACTGTCTATAAAGGAATGTTAGCAGATGGAAGTATTGTGGCTGTGAAGAAATCCAACATAGTGGATGAAAATCAGGTTGATCAGTTCATTAATGAAATTCTCATCCTCTCCCAATTAAGTCACAGACACATAGTCAAAATTCTAGGTTGTTGTTTAGAGACTCAAGTTCCGCTCTTAGTTTATGAATATATCTCAAATGGCACACTAGCATCTCATATACATAGAAATTTTAGTCCAAGTAGCTCAACTCCATCAACAGCAATAGGACTATCTTGGGAGCATCGGTTGCGAGTTGCTGCAGAAGCTGCAGGGGCACTTTCTTACTTGCACTCATGTGCTTCTAGTGCTATTTTCCACAGAGATATCAAATCAAGCAACATACTATTAGACGAGAATTTTAGAGCTGTGATATCTGATTTTGGTATTTCAAGGTTAGTACCCATCGACAAGACTCACTTAACGACACTAGTTGGAGGTACATTTGGTTATTTGGACCCGGAATACTTTCGATCAGGACAGCTTAGTGATAAAAGTGATGTCTATGCATTTGGTGTCGTTTTGGCGGAGCTCTTAACAAGCCAAAAAGCTGTCTCTTTAGATACAAATAACTATGATCAAGGTCTAGTAATGCGTTTCAAGTCATCGTTAAAACAAGGTCGTATACTTGAGATTGTAGATCCTGAAATTGTTGAACTTGTGAATGAAGAGGTTATTCTTGCTGTAGCCAAGCTTGCCAAGAGATGCTTAAAGTTTAACTCGAGGGAAAGGCCATATATGAAAGAGGTAGCAACGGTACTTGACCAACTAAGAAGCACGAGAAGTGATGTGACTTGCGGTAATAGTTTTCAAGATAACATGTCTCTAGGAAGTGAAAGCTCAAGTAGCTATATATCAGATAGTCAAATAGAAGAAAAATCATCACTTAAAGTCTCATAATTGACAGCAAATTCCCTATTACTAGAGAAAAAAATGTTTGTAGTAGTTTAATTTCTTGTGATTTATACAATTGCCTTGGTATGTAATTAATGAAAACTCTTTGAATGTGTGCAGTAATGCATTGTTGAATTTAATGATGATTGCAATAAGATAATAAAAAGTTGTGTTGTTGCTTGCTAAAAAGCCTTTCGATAACATACAACAACCCCTAGTGGAATCTCACAAGTGGAGTATTGGGAGGGTAGTGTGTCCGTAGACCTTACCCCTACCCTGAAAAGGCAGAGAGGCTGTTTCTAATACATCTTCCGCTCAAAAAAGATGGGAAAAAACAACACATAACATATACAGTTCATAAAAGGATTTCGGAGTCCAAACTTCCACACATGGCTATTGGTAAGTGGTGCTGAATATATAGCTTCATATATAATAACCAATGTCGAAATGGACTGCCGAATTGGTTATAGATTGAAAAACTTTTTAGAAACATAATGTACAGCTACCAATGTGAACGACAAAAGGATTCCACAAACTTCAGTATTTACAGTTGCTACAACAAGTATATTCTTTTGTAACGTGATTTACAAATCAATATCCTCTGTACATGAAGATCAAACAAAATTAAGTATAACATCCACTTATGATCTCATTCAAACAGAGGGATTAGGATAATCATGTTACAACGTTTTCTACCATTGGCAATTGGCTTAGCCAAGGAAGCAACTTTTCATGGACAAGATCAGGTCTGTCATCGTGAGGGCAATGTCCGACTCCTTCCAAAAGACAGAGACTCACATTTGGTTTTTGAGAAGGTAAGGATGAGAAGTATTTACCAACAGGGCCATCAATTGGGGTAAATGGATCTTGATCACCCCATAAGACAAGGATAGGGAGTGTAATTTTTGGGATCAACTGCACTGGATTTGGCCCTGGCGGACCTGTCACAATGGACACAAATGCATCGAGCGCGCCTTCATCATCTGCTGGTCCCTTAATAATCTCCACCAAATCTTCATCCACAGACTCCTTATTCCCATAGACAGACAACAAGATATTCTTTAGATTTTCTCTTTGTTTGACCCGATTAAAGATTGCAGAAGCAACTGATCTTTGGTTCAATAAGAAGTCAACAAGCCAGAGTAAGGGCAATAGTAACTTAATCCTCCAATCATCAACAATTGCCTTGTTATTCATGCCTCCAGCACAGTTCAACAAAACAATCCCTTGAATGGATGTTTGGGAAGGATCCGCAGCAGCTATTACGCAAGCAAGGCTTCCAACAGAGTTCCCTACCAATACAGTTGGTCTTTGAATAATTTCATTCGCAAAATCCAATATTAACTGAGCCCAAGATTCCATGTTATATTCATATCCTGCTGGTTTGTCAGAAGCACCAAAGCCAAGGAGGTCAATAGCATACACTGTGTAGTTTTGAGCAAGCGTCGCAATGTTCCGGCGCCAGTGGGCGACTGAGGCACCAAAACCATGAACTAGGAGTAGAGAAGGGCGAGAAGTGCTTTCATTGCGTGCTTGATAAACCAAGTAGTTTATGTTGTAATCTCTCCATACCCAAGTTTTGCATATTGTCTTAATCTCGTTCACCTCAAGCGGTAATGGTTCTTCCTCTTTTGAAACAATGGCGGAGGTGGAGGAGGCAGAGCATTTGATGCTGCTAATAGTGATACACCTGTGCTCGGCATGACTACTTTGAAGACCAATGTTCAAATTGAAGATGGTGTTACGTTTCTTCTTTAAGTTCCTCGAGGCAGCAAACGGTGATGAAGGTAGAAAAACAAAGGGAGGAGCACCAACAGCGACAACCATCGTTTTCCCTGGGCTACTAAAGCGTCTGCAACTAAACTATTAAAGGAAGATAAGCAAGATATGAGGGGAAACTCTTGATCAACAGGCACAAGATCAGCTATAATAACTATAAAGGACACAAAGAGACAGATTCCGCATCAGTTACAGATGCAATTAGATAAGAATACCATATTCAAGGAACATCCAGACTAGAACAAGGAAGTATGGCAATAACAGAACCTTCCCTTCTTAATGAGATCAAGAACATTTAATGCATTAACGAATTAGAGAAAAAGCACAAAAGAATTAAGGAAATGCGTGCATGGTGAAATCTTATTAAAATATGAACACAAAATGGTGAGATGGTTTGCTCGACAGCCATGCAGCAAAGGCTGCATCAGCTACAAGTTTCAAAATATGTCATCAGCAACACAAAAATGTCATCTACATCCAGCAATTAGACAAATCCTTAGATGCCGGAAGTATCAACCCACTCATATTCAAATATGAGTTTTTAATTCTCATCTGGGCTGCATTATGAGAATAGTGTATAAACACACCAAGGAAAAAACCAGCAGATGCTGCAGTAAAGCATACAGTGTAATAAGAGCATCTAACATGAAAAAGTCAAGTCAAGACAAGTCAGTTAAAAGGAGAGTTCAAGTAGCTTGAGACAACTGAAATCAAGCTTACAGTGCAAAACATGGTATCCCAGAATTATCTTCTAATAATAATGTATTTGTCAAACTCTGTGCAGGAGACGAATTAAATGAGCAAACTATCTTAGGGATGTGATTCATTTTATGTTTGACTGGATAGACAAAATATATAAACCAGAACTCATGCATAGTTAAACTCCTATTTTTCTTGTCTTTTTGGTTGCTGAAATCATTAATATCATATTTCTACCATTCTTATATAGTACTCACATTCAGACATGATCTTCTGCTGTTACTCTCCAACAATTCCTACATCCAGACATGATCTTCTGCTGTTACTCTCCAACAATTCCTACATCTTTCACTTCCCAAGATAAAGTCTTTTGGAACACTTTAAAATAACTGCTAATTATCGAGCATAAAAAGTCATTATGAAGCTTGTTCCTCTTCAAAGATTTCCATATTGCATTCCAGTCCAAAATTGGCCAAATCTATTTCTTTTAGAACTTAAAGCAATCATGAGGGGCAAATTAAAACAAAAATCATCAGCTAAATGCAAAGTGTAGAACTCTATTATAATGAACCCCAAATACCAAATTCTCCGCAGAAAAGAACCAAAGTCGTATTTATTGCGTACAATCTAAATCTTCCAACTTCATAAAAAAATTGGTGGATGAAATGCAAGAATAAAACTGTAAGAAGAGAAAACCAGAGGGAAAGAGATGTGACTTCGGCAAGTACCTGCGATGAACTAACAACACTCACTTGGAACACTTAGAAATTAGAATTGAAGTAAGGAGGAAAAGGAAGCTATGGTGAACAGCAAAATATCTGCATAGCTCTTCGTGTAGGCAGCAGCAGCAGTTCTATTACAGAACAAGACACAACAAAGAGGGTCTTGTGGGTGAAAGTTTGAGGCTGTCTTCATTTTAACTCTTTTTCATTTTAACCCCATATAATTGTGGTATTCTTACTTTGCCCTCAAAAGTTTCTTTATTCAAATATTTTCTTTTTACTTTGATAGTTGTTTATCCTAAAAAACGGATAACAATTAAATTTGTATGTGATTTTAAAGATATGTAGATTAATTCAATACAAACGATAAATTGTGTTTGATTAAATAGATAAACGACGTAATAGATTGTCAAACTACTTAAAGAGGGTGATTCCGGACTCAATAATAACCTTAATGAGATGTATGTCCTCGATCCCAGATGCACAATAATGAAGCACTGATGAACAAGAGTAAGAATTTTGAATAACAGAGAAAATAAGAGTATATTACCTTGATATGCGTGTTACAGTGTGGTTAATGAATAATCAGATCCCCCTTTATATAGTAGGGGAATTATACTTTAAGTACAATTCCATAAAAGGTAAAAATCTTCCATTTAACCAATCACCGAATTCCTGTCAATACGTGTCGAGATCCACGCCATGATATCCGACCGGTCCCAGATATCACGGTCTTTAGTTGGTCGTGCTCGATTACCTGATGGCACTCTCGAAAGCCTTTTGGGATTTGAACTGTACCCGGGGTCACGACCCTAATATTCCCGAGGGCGGATGTTTTGCCCCGGCCCGGGCTCGAGGGGCTCTTTGCCTCGATTCTGGTTCCTTGTCGTCACGTCTCTTTCTCCGTTTACTTCATCAAAAACCGAGGCGTCTCAAGGGTCTGGTTTTACCTGTATACTGATAGTGCCCTCGTTTCTCGGAGAGTAAGTTCACGACGAGAAACAACATGAGCATTATGATCCCTTCTTCAATATGCTGTAACATAAACAGCAAAAAATCCTAAATGTCCTGTCAGTCGCGTCATAATGACTTCAAACGCGTGTCATCCATCGCCTGGTCGTCCCTGGACGCGAAACGGCACAAAGCCCCTGTAAATATTCTTTTCCTTCATTCATTGTTTACTTTGGACCAAGCTTCTACCTTCGAATCTTCAAGATATTATTTCTTTTCTTCATCCCCCAGCATTTTTACCTTTGTTCTTCAAGACTTCTCAGCAAATTACAAGTCTTTATTTATCTTCTACCCAAACCAGCACGCTTAAGTTCCTCAGCAAGCTTTTAACCTTCGTCTCCCAACCTTCCTCCATAATTTTCCAAACCTTTTCCAGATAATAATGGAGAAAACTTCCAAATCTGTTCCCCAAAAGATTGTTTCCTCCTCTTCACAAATTACTGCCGAAGCCGAGGGGACCTCCCCGATGTGGTTGTCCTCGAGAGAAATGCTCCGAGAGCAGCTATCGATGAACCGGAAGCCGAACCTCCCTAAAAAAATTTCATCCCCATAGGGTGTTCGGTCGCGGGCGACTTTAAGATCGAAAAGCCCTCATCGGTTCAAGGCCGGTGCGAGGCCGTGTCTAGGTACATCTGATCCATCACCGAGGTCGTCCTTTCTGTGGTTCGAAAGGATTGTGGATGGGGGAATAAGTACATAGTAATCCCCGGTCCCAATAACGACATTACTACCCATGTGGAGGGATATCTCAGTCTCTACACTTGCCCCTTCATATTGGGCCCAGTGGACCTTGTTATCCTCGACTTCTGCAGAAGGTATAATGTATGCTTCGGTCAGATTCATCCATCATTGTGGAGGATCGTAATCCTCCTTCGATTCTTTGTGAACAAAATCGACTCCTGCTAGCTCACCATCAATCATCTCCTCCGCTTGTACAGTCCACAAGGGGATTGATAAAGCTCGTACGTCGGGCCAGCAAAGCCCCATTTTCAAGCATCGACGAGAATCGGGGTCGGGTCTGGCAGGGACGCTTTTTCCAGGTGAGGACCGCAGACCTGATCCCTGCTGAATTTAGGCCATTCCCCGAGAAGTGGAATATATCACGTAAGCATACTTTCTTTTAGATGTCAATTTTTTTTATCTCTCTTTTTCTCACTGATACTTGTGGTGGTGCAATCCTTACTCGAGTCCCAAACGCCATTCCTCGGCTCAAGAAGTGGATCGAGGGAATTTTCTCGTAGATGCCTTATTCTGAGTGCCCATGACACGAACTTTCGAAGGTCTGTTGGGAGGCTCGTTCTCACGGTAAGATCTCTTTCCCGGATAAGCAACATTAGGCTTCCTTTTTAGCATCACATACTCATTTCCCTTCTTTTCTTCTTGCAGACTTGCCTAAGACCATTGAGCTTAGGCCTTTAGTAGGGGGCGAGGACCCGTCTGTCGGTCCCTCCGATTTGGGGCAGCTCGGGGCTGCAGCTAGAGAGAAGAAGAAAGGAGGGCTCCGAGTTCCCCGAGCCCTGAGAAGAAGAAACCAAGGAGAAGGTTGGCCCGTAAGACAAAAGAGAGTTTTGGCGCTCGATCACCCGACTTAGGCTCACTTTATCGGCTTAGGGAGGAACCCAATGAGGATGACATTCTTGTGGCTCGTAAACCGGTCTCCCCCGAAGAGCGGGTGGCCATTGAACAAGAGATTCACAAGGCCGATCTCCCTCAGATTAAGGAGGTCGACAAAGAGACCGAGGACGAGACTTCCTGGGATGCCAGCCATGCCCTGAAGGAGGCACCTGGTGTAACAGATATTTCAGGGTCGCCTTCTTATACTGAGTCAATGCTCGAAGAGTCTCGAACAGTGAAAGAGCGATCCAACGAAGGGGCTCATAATGCAGACCATCCCCTTCGTTCTTTTTTCGAGCGTGTAAACTCGACCGCTTTGGAAGACTTCACCGGCTGAGCGACTTGGAGGTGCCGAGGAAGCAGTTGTCTTCAGAAACCGACGGGCTGAACTCGAGCCAAAAGCTGATCAACCAGTTTCCTACCTCGAGTACGGATCCCGGCCGAAAGCGGTCAATAATCATCACCATCCGGGGAGATGCCAGGGTTCTTTTTGCCCGCGTTGGAGTGGCTAGCTACCTCCGGTTCATGGTAACCAAAAAAGACCAGGCAAAAATGAACAAGGTGGATACACCATGCTTGTTCAACAAAACACAGCAGGCGTTGAACCGGGTAACGCGTCATCACACTATTTCATCCTTGGATTTAGATTTTGATCTCTCTCGTGCCTATTCTCTTTTATATTCTTGCAGTCATCGGTACTTCATCATGAAAGTTTTCTCCGATACCGGGCTGAGGTTAATCAGCTCGAGGCTGAGGTCAAGGAGCTTGTTGAGAAGAGGGACATGTATAAGCTTCACAGCGCGCAACATGAAGAAGCAGTCAGGAGTCTCCAGGCTACGTTAGATGCGACTTAGAAGGAGCATGTCGATCTGGTGGAACATGTATAGATTTTTGAAGTTAGTGATAATGAGTTAGACATGGCGACTAACGGCCAAACCTCGTATGTCCGGCAAAAAGTTGACATTGTCGACCAACTTCGAGCCGAGATGAACAATGTCAAGTCCATGGCTGAAGGGTGGAAAGGAAAAATAGACTGATTGTCTTCGAAGAAAGAGTCTTCCCGGGAGCATCTGTCATCGGTGGAGGTCAAACTCCTAGTGGCGAAATATATAGACGAAGCACGGGCTCAACAAATTGAAGACCTCCAGTCTCAAGTGGGCTCGGTCATGCTGAATGGGATGCCCTTGGCAAGGAGCTCGAATTAGCAAGGTATGTGTCAGAAATGACCATGGCTGATGCTGAAGAGATGGTGGCCTAGTACAGGGCCGATGTCGAGGTAGCTCAGGACCGCCTAAAAGTTACTATTGAGTAGGTGAAGGGGTTGTCCCGAAGGGAGGCTCTCGAGGAGGTCCGCGCCCGGGGTTTCAACCTATCGGCCAAGATCGAAGATTCTAAAAGGCTCGAGGCCGAGTATGGAGAACACCCTGACGACCTCGGTGGCGAGGCGGGCTCTAGTGAGGATCAGGCTTAGGTGCCTTAGGGATTTTTTTTGGCTTCCTCTTTACTATTGCAGATATTTCAAATGCCTTAGCACTGAATAAAACGTAGTAATAAGTTCTTGTTCGGAGGTTTAAACAAGAATCATTCTCGATGTAATTTTGTTGAAACTCGTAGAGGCTTAGTATGGATGGAATTTTTCCTCGAAGTGCTTGTTTAGATGTTTTTATATTATAGTTTTTCCGAGGAGAACCTTTGAACCGGTTTGGGATTTTTGAAGGCCTTATGTTTTGATTACGGGCTTCAGACATCTCCAAGCCATTTCTATGGTGGTTGTGGACTTTTAAGTTCAGGTACTGCCTGATAGGCTTTGTACCTCCGAGCTTTGATACCTGAGCCGTCCGAACTTTCTTTGGACGATAGTACCTGAGTGGGGGCGTCCGTAGCCTTTTAATTTTAGGCACTGTCTAATAGGATTTTGTGCCCCCAGGCTTCGATAGCCCGAGCCATCCGAACTTTCTTTGGACAATTGTCACCGAGTGGGGGTGATCTCTTGGATATAGATAGAGGCAGCCCTTGGGCTCGATATCTTTAAGGAACAAAATGTAATAATCTTAAGGGACAAAATATATATCTGCAAGATGGATACTTTCTTTCATTCATGTGCGCAATATACAAGATTGTAAGTATATACAAGCTTCGTGTTATGGCTTAAGTGGTCTATGAGAGCACGGTTCATTTAACCATTTGGACTTTACAATAAATCCTATCCACCGAGCCCAGACTGTTCAATCACAAAGTTTCCTTCCTTGATAAAATTATTACCCGAGGATGATGGCCCCTTGTATTTATGGTCGATCTTCGAGAGGGATCGCATACTGTTGATGTGACCCTCGATTCTGGTTCCTAACCGGTCATAGATTCTAAGTTAGAACAATCCATCGTTGCCTCGTTAAAAACATTGCTAGAAAACTCATTTGAGACAAAGCCGGTTCAGGGAAAAAGATTGCAATGCGTGTTCAGGCCTAATAGCTGCACCATTTTTTGGCTGTTGCCTCCAAGTGTTAGTCCGACTCACAATATATGTAAAGAAAAGAAGTAATGGGGTCTTACTTTAGCAGTAGTATCATTATAAGTTGGTTACGTTCCAGTTGTTTGGTATTCGCTCACTGCTCCCTGCTTCGAGTTTGTATGAACCTTTACCGGTAATCTTGAAAATTTGATATGGACCTTCCTAATTTGATCCCAGATTCCATTTGTTCGGGTTCTGGGTGTTCAGTGTCACGTTTCTTAATGCTAAGTCCCCGATATCGAAGTTTTCGGAGGTTGGCTCTCCGGTTGTAATACCTTTCGATACGTTATTTTTGGGCGGCCAACCGGACGAGGGCGGTCTCACGCCTATTGTCCAATAGTTACATGCTCGTGCTCATGGCCTCGCGGTTTGACTCTGAGGACACATATCGAACCCTGAAACTCGATTCTCCTACCTTGACCGGCATAAATGCTTTGGCACCATAGACCAACGAGAACAGGGCGGCCCTGGTACTAGATTTTAAGGTCGTACGATATGCCCACATGTCTTCGGGAAAAAATTCTTTCCATTTTCCTTTAGCATCAGTCAACCTCTTCTTAGGATTTTGGAGTATGGTCTTGTATGTAGACTCCACCTGGATGTTCCCACTAGGGTGATAGGATCTTTTTGATATTATATTCGTCGAAAACTTTTCTCACCTTACTGCCGATGAACTGCTTCGTGTTGTCGCATATGATCTCGGCCGGCATACCGAACCGGCATATTATGTGGTCCTAAATAAAATCAATAACTTATTTCTCCATGACTTTCTCAAATGCCTGGGCTTCAACCCATTTAGAGAAATAGCCAGTCATAAATAATATAAATTGAGCCTTACCGGGTTCCCATGGCAGGGGATCGACGATGTCCATTCCCCATTATGAATGGCCAAGGTGAAAAGACAGGATACAGTAGCTCCCCGGTGTATTGAATCATCGTGCGTGCCTCTAACACTCGTCACATTTTCGTACGAACTCCTTCTCATCTTTCTCTATGTGGATCCAGTTGTAGCCAACTTTGATTATCTTATGAACCAGTGATTCGGCACCCGAATGGTTCTCGTAGGTTCCTTCATGAACTTCCTTCAAGACATATTCGATATCTCCCGGTCCCAGACATATGGAAAGTGGGCCATCGAACGTTCTCCTGAATAGGGTGTTATCTTCGAATAGGCTGAACCTGACTGGCTTTGTGCGCAGAGCTCTCGATTCTTTAAGGTCCGAAGGAAGCTTCCCGGTCCTTAGGTGATCTATATACTTATTTCTCCAGTCCCAGGTTAAGCTTTTCAAATTTATTACAGCGTGTCCTTCTTGTACTACCGATTTCATGAGTTGTACGACCATCCCCGAGCTGAATTCATCATCATCAATCGACAATCCCAAGTTATATAGAGCATCGACTTCACTATTTTGATCCCAGGGTACATGTTGCAGGGTCCACTCCTTGAATCGGTGTGGTGTGACCTGTAGTTTATGCAGGTATTCTCACATTCGTTTATCTTTCACTTTGAACGTCCCATTGACTTGATTCACCACAACGATTGAATCGCACTTAGCTTCGATCACCTCGGCCCCCAGGCTTTTAGCCAGTTTGAGACCTATAATCATGGCCTCATACTCGACCTCATTGTTAGTCAATTTTACAATTCTTATAGATTGCCTAACTACATTTCCATTCGGCGGCTTTAACACGATACCAAGTATGGACCCTTTTGCGTTCGAGGCACCGTCCGTAAAAAAGGTCCAGATCCCCGAGGAAGCCCCCGAGTTTAACAACAATTTCCTTTCGACTTCGGGTGTTAGGGCTGGCATGAAATCGGCCACAAAGTCTGCCATAATTTGGGATTTGATGGCGATTCGGGTCCAATATTCGATGTTGTACCTGCTGATTTCTACGGCCAATTTGGCCAATCGTCCCGAGATCTCGAGTTTATTCATTATCTTTCTTAACGGGTAAGTAGTTACGACACATATAGGGTGATATTGAAAATACGTTTTTAACTTCCGGGAGGCGCTTAGCAAAGCTAGTGCCAATTTCTCCAGGCGAGGAAACCTAGTTTCGGCCTCACCTGGAGTCCTGATAACATAATCGATAGAAAATTGTGTACCTTCCTCTTCCCGGACTAGGACTCCACTTACCGATATCTCGGATACCGCTAAATACAGGTACAGCTTCTCGTTTGCCTTCAGAGTATGAAGCAAAGGCGGGCTTGAAAGGTACCTCTTGAGTTCTTCCAAAGCTTGCTGGAACTCTGTGGTCCACGAGAAGTTATTATTCTTCTTCAATAACGAGAAGAACTGATGGCTCTTGTCGGAGGACCTTGAAATGAATTGACCCAAGGCGGCCGATTAGTCTTTGAACGACCTCGACATTGTTCACCATGGTGATGTTTTTTATGGCCTTGATCTTTTTGGGGTTGATCTCGATTCCCCGGTTGGACACCCTGAATCCTAGGAACTTCTTAGACCCGACTCCGAATGCGCATTTCTCCAGATTCAACTTCATATTGTATTTTTTCAATATGTTGAAGGTTTCCTGAAAATGCTCCAAATGGTCGTCTGCTCGCATGGACTTTACTAACATGTCATCAATGTAAACCTCCATCGATTTTCCTATTTGTTCTTTGAACATCCGATTTACTAGGTGTTGGTAAGTGGCACTGGCGTTCCTCAATCCGAACGGCGTTACATTATAATAGTAGGTGTCGTATTTAGTGATAAAGGAAGTTTTTTTCCTCATCGCCTGGGTCTATCCAGATTTGGTTGTACCCGGAATAGGCATCGAGAAAGATGAGGATCTTGTGGCCGACCGTCACATCGATGTTAGGAAGAGAAAAAGAGTTCTTGGGACATGCCTTGTTCAAGTCTTTGTAGTCTACACACATTCTCAATTTATTTCCCTTTTTAGGGACTACTACTACTACGTTTTCTTACCAATCCGGGTACTTAACTACCCAAGTGGAACCTATTTTAAAGAGTTTAGACACATTATCTTTGATGAATGCATGCTTGACTTCAGACTGAGGCCTCCTCTTCTGCTTAATCGGGTGAAACTTCGGACCCAAGCTTAACTTGCGGGTAGGCGGGATCCCTGTCATGTCAAGATGGGACCAAGTGAAATAATCTATGTTAGCTATAAGGAATTTAATGAGTTTTTTCCTGAGATCGGGACTAAACCCCATGCCTAGGTATACCTTTAGATCGGGCAGATGCTCGATTAATATTATTTGTTCCAGCTCCTCGACTGTTGACTTGGTGGCATCAAAATCGTCAGGGGCTATGATAGACCTGGGAACTTCGTACTCGTCATCCTCGCTCGTCCCCTGCTTTTCTGGTTTGGTCGGGGCCGGTATGGGTGATTGCTATTTGGTTTCTTCCTTGGTAATCGAAGTTGGATTCCTTGATGTCGATAGTGCGGATATCTAGATCATTTCATCGACCGTGAACATCTCTTTTGTGGTCGGTTGCTCTCTATAAACCTTATTAATTCCTCCTAGTGTTGGGAATTTCAACGCCTGGTGTAGTATCGAGAGAACTTCCCTCATGTTTTGAATTGATGGCATCTCGAACAGAGAATTATATCTCATATCCCATTCGATCACGTAGAAATTTGTTTCCTGAACGGTTCTGGCGGTGTTCACCGGTAGGGTTATCTCCCCTTTAGTAGTCTCACTTGCCATGTTGAATCCCTTTAGAACTCGGGCTGTAGGCACAATTTGGTCGTGTAGACCCAGACGTTCTACGACCCTTGATCTGATGATATTGGCCGAGCTAATTGGATTAATTAACACACGCTTTAACTCGAGATTTATTTATGAGAACAAATATTACCAGTGCATTATTGTGTGGTTGCACGATGCCTGCAGCGTCCTCGCCGTTGAAAGACACAATTCTTTTTGGCACATAATCTCGAGTTCGTTTTTCCCTTGTGATGGACACTTTAGTGCGCTTAACATCGGCCTCTGGGGACGTCCGCCCCACCAATAATCAAGTTGATGATGTGTTGAGGTTCCTCTTGATCAATCTGTGTATTGGAGTCCCTATTCCTGAAGTGATTTTTGGCTCAGTCACTCAGAAACTCTCAGAGATGTCCGTTGTTGAATAACCGGGCTACTTTCTCTCTCTGTTGGCGGCAGTCTTTGGTTTTGTGACCGTGAGTGCCATGTTATTTGCATGTTAGGTTGGGGTCCCTTTGGGCAGGGTCGGATTGTAAAGGTCGAGGCCACTTGATGTCTTTGATGCGTCTGATGGATGATACGATGGCAGTAGCGTCGATGTTGAAAATGTACTCCAATAACCTTGGCGCTTCCTTAGATCCGATGGGTCTCTCAAAACTGCTTTTGCTCATGAGCCCCTGGTTATTGTGACTTCGATCGCTTCTTCTTTCACTTCTCACAAGGTTTCGTCTAGACCCATTACCCATTTGATCTCCATTGTATGGTTAGTACTGGTCCCTATTCGATCTTAGTTCACGATCAATATCTCTTTTGGATCTATCACTGGCCCTGACGGGATAAATGGACCCAGAAGGGCCCCCGACTTGATCATCTTTGACCCTGATTTTTGATTGGTAACGATTATGGACGTCGTCCTACCGCAGAGTATTCTATCAGATTTTTCTTCAACTGTTTTGAAGCCAATGAGCTTCGAGTATTGAGTCCTTGGGTGAAGGCCTGAATGTCCCAATCATCTGCGACTGGGGGAAAATCCATCCATTCCATTTGAAACCACTATATGAATTCCCTGAGCATCTCCTTATCTCTTTGCTTTACCTTGAAAAGGTTCAATTTCCTTGTCTCGACCTTGATAGCCCCGGTGTGCGCTTTTACAAAGGCATCTGCGAGCATAGCAAACGAGTCAATAGAATTAGGGGATAAGCTGTCATACTACACCATTCCGGACTCAATAACAACCTTAATGAGATGTTTGTCCTCGATCCCAGATGCACAATAACGAAGCACTAATGAAAAAGAGTAAGGACTTTGAATAACAAGGAAAATAAGAGTATATTACCTTGATATGCGTGTTACATTGTGGTTAATTAATAATCAGACCCCCTCCCCCCCTTTATTTATTAGCTAAATTCTACTCTAAGTACAATTCCATAAAAGGTAAAAATCTTCCTTTTAACCAATCACCGGATTCCTGCCGATACGTTCCGAGATCCACGCCGTGATATCTGGCTGGTCCTGGATATCACGACCTTTAGTTGGACGTGCTCAATTGCCTGATGGAGCTCCCCGAAGCCCTTTGGGCCTTGAGCCAAACCCGGGGTCACGACCCCAATATTTTCGAGGGCGGACGTTTTGCCTCAGGCCCCGGCTTGAGGGGCTCCTTGCCTAGATTGAGATTTTTTGTCGTCACGTCTCTTGCTCCGTTTACTTCATCGGATACCGAGGCGTCTCAAGGGTCCAATTTTACCCATATACAGCATTACTCAGTTTCTTCTTTGATTTTAAACATAACATCGATTAGTCAACTAGATTTTTGGCTTGGCGAAGCGTCTGTATTCTGACTTTCTAATATATGTACTCCCTCCGTTTCATGAAGGACAGACGAATTTAAGGCACTACTGTCAAATCTTCTAGTTTCCAATTTCAATTTGGACATATATGTCATACTATAAATTATGAAGTTCCATCATTAAAATTATTTTCTTAAAATATATGAAAAAGTTGTAGCAAAAGAATTGTTCAGACTCCCCATTAAGTGACAGTTTCATATAAACTTTAAAGCCCATACTATTCATTTAGCTTCTTCTTTTTTTCATTAGTGGTAGGTTAATTGTTAGGACATAATTTTTTCCTCAAGGTAGCTTGGCTGTTGAGTAGAGTCGCGTCCACCAAAGCTCATCCCAGCCTGCTACAAGATCAAGTCGAGCCTGCTAAATAACTTGACACTTGAAATTGAACGCTCCATTGAATGCAATCAATATAGTGCATCAAATGTATATGTTGCTTGAGACACGAACTTAACGCAAAATGATGGATATATATGTTTACCCTTAAAATCGGATAACAATTAAATTTATAAGTGATTTTAAGGATACATTATTTCACTTGACACAAATTGATAAATATGATAATAAATGTTAGTAATTGACTGTAAAATAAAGCAAACCACTACAAAGTGCAACTTGGTCCTTGAGCTAGATCGCCCTCGAAATGGCCGAGCGAATAGTTAAGCAATATGAACTGAACTAAATAACAAGAGAGCTCAAGATAAAGCAAAGTGTCGCGCCCCCCTTTTTCTTTCGAAATCAGGTTTCGACATTCTGGGATAACTCATTTCCTTTTGGGATGGGGTATGGAATTTGAAGAGTCGTCACCTAACGGATTAAGGTGCGTTAGGGAACCTAAAAGAAATAACTCATAAACTAGTTTACTTTACCATAGATTGGGTAAGGGATCGAAATTACCTTGAGGGAAAGGTGTTAGGCACCCCTCGAGGCCCACAACGGTGGGTCTCGGCCAAACTTAATCTAAAAGAACTAGTCTTTAAAGAGAAATAAATCCATTTAAGCAAATAGAAATCATTCAAAACGGAAATTAAAGGGGGGTCCTAGGTTTATTAGCCTATAGGATCACTTCCATGCAATACTCGATAACTTTCCTCAAACAGAGGTGTTACGCGTAGCATTAGCGCACATGTCATCATCTCCTTTACTACCCAATTAACCTTCCCCTTTTCATTATCATCTAAGCGTTCTAATATTGTTTGGTATGTATCCTATGCGTGCGCTACCCGTCCCTTACCTATGGCCCTGGAGATGTTTAGGACCTCTATTTCAAGGTGGTTCTAGGCTCACCTATGTTGTTTAAAGGGAGAAAACTAAGCGACAAACAAAATCATATAGGACTATCACATAAGGAACAATTAAAGGGCTCACATTTACCTCCACAAGTAAACACACAATTGTACGCATATTAAACAAGCAGCTTTAAAAAATGATTTAGGAGTCCTATAGGCAAGATATCTAAATGAGCATAAACAGAATATATAGCAGTTTTATTAAGCGAGGTGGTGAATACTTATAAGTTTGCCTATTGATTACAGAATCTGAGCATGTTTCAAGCAAGAAATCACAATTTTCAAACTTCAGAACTTTGATTATCCTACAGGCGTGCCTAGGTGATAACCGGCAGAATCCTATAGACATGGTATCTAAATGTTAATCAAACTAAAAAGTGATTAATTTAAACAAGTAGATTTCATCTTTTAGGTCCTATAGGCATGTTTCCTATGTGCTGAAACTGATCACAATCATTATGACATCCAAACATAGAAACTGATTTCGTACATTTTTCTCTATAGGCATGATATCTAAGTGTTGAAGTTGTTTTTACACTTATTTCCTATATGCATTGTGTCTAAGTGTCAAGATTGTATTTCCTATAGGCATGATATCTAGGCGAATAAAGGTGTCAATTAATTGCCAAACGAGTTCAGCAAAAGAACCTAGGAACATGATTTCTAATGCATACATAGTGTTTTGAAAATATGGCACTTGAGGCAGAATTGATAACGCCTAGAAGCACGATTTCTAAGACGCAAAAATGTGAAAATTCAGAATTTCAAAGAATGAGATAAGTCCTATGGGCATGATTTCTAATGCATATAAATCATCATCACAATAACCTATAGGCATGATTTCTAATGTATATAAAACATCATCACAATAACCTATTGGCATGATTTCTACCCGAACCCAACAATAATATATACATATAAAGTCCCTCCCAGCTTTTACTAATAACCCCATATCTGTTTTACAAAGATTGTTATTACAGGCCAATACAAATAAATTATATAATGAGAATCACTATACTATAGGGAGCTTCGGCAGGCCCAATGTCAATCCTGGAAGCCAGGCCTTCAAGCAAGTCTGAGTTGTGCCAGTATCTCATAGTATACCAAATGGTCTTCTGGTGCGTCAAAGTTCCCAAAGGCCTCAGGGACCCCGGGCAATGCTTACACCAGAAACCCTTTTAAAGAAACAGTTTTGTGAACAAGGGTGGAAAAGCCAGCCCCAGTGTCAGAGTTCGGAGGAGTCTCATGGACTCCTAGGCAGTGATCACACTGGAGGGGCAGGACCCTAGAAGTCTAAGAGTAGGAGTTGAAAATAGTATATGAAAATAGGGGATAGTTTTAGGAAAACAATTTGAATTTTAGAAGTTGATAGGAATAAACAGAGTCATTCCAATACTTCGAAGTTCAAACAAAGGTTCCAGCAATCAAACAACAGACAGAAATAGGATCGCAACCACTTCAAGCAAAATTTCACATTGCCTAGGATTGACCCAGTTCATTAGTTATTACTAGGTGGGCATATAGCATGCTGAGAACAGAATAATAAACAGACAACTACATAGAGAAGGGTAGCAGGGGTTGGGAACATAGAAGTCCTTAATCAGGAATACATGAAACAGAGCAAGAGTGAAAGTATTCTAGTCGAGAAACAAGTGGATTAGTATCCTGGACCAAATAAGAACATGCATGAACCAGACTGACATATTGGACAAGATAATGTCATAAGAGTTGAGGCAAGCTGGTTAACAGAGACATAAAGCAGGCAAAGGCAGGTTGACAGACAAATTACATAACATACTGAATAGGACCTAATGACATAGATAGACATTTTGGTTAGGAGTCATGAGTAGGAAGCACATAGTGTTAATTGCATATGAAAACAACAAGATTACTGAATAGGACATAGAAACATAGATAGACATGCTGATTAGGATCAATAAACAAGAAAGACAGGAATTTAACTACACAGAAGTAGTTATACTAATTAATATCAACAAACAGGAAAGACAGAAGCTTAACTACACAGAAGTACTTATTGCTAATTAAAATCAACAAATCAGGAAAGACAGAAGTAGTCATGTTAATTGAAATCAATACACAGGAAAGACATGGACTTAACTACACACAAGTAGAGCACATAGGTTTAAAATTCATATCATAATGAATGACAATGGGAGAAGAGACATACCAGTTAAAATAGCAAACAGGAAGGTAAATGGATGCAGAACCAAATAGTCTAGCCTTGGGTTTCAGCCGGCTAGACAGTGTAGCAAACACAAGTAACAGAAAGGTAAGAGCAAGAGTTTGTGTGTGTGTGCGTGTTTCTTTCTGAATGTGTTCGCGTTAAAGAAAAATCAGAGTGGGGTTTATATAGCATTTAGCAAAGTAAAATAATTAAGGTAAAAAATAAATCATAGTTCATAAAACAAGATAATCAATCAGTTAATTGGGGAATTAACTCAATCAATTCACATAGAAGAATCCGGAAAGGACCCCTTAAATGGGGGAGAATACCTTAACGACTCAGATTGGGATTCAAATAAGGTAAACAAATCAATTATTGACCATAAACCAGACTAATTAGTCTAAATAAGGCAAGTAGTACTAATTAAAAGTCATAGATAAGGAAAATAGGTAAAGTCACAGAGAAACACTAATTTTAACAGAAAAATATACTTCGAATCCTAATAAAATCAGTCAATCTATTTTGATTGACAGAGACAAACAATAACGGGAAAAATCACTGAAATAATTAGCGCAATAAGCAGAAAGACCTAGGGATTAAATCATATACACAAATATTAGTCGAACTAGCAAAGGATAATCAGATTCAAACACTTGTAAGTTTAAAACCTTTTGAAGAGGACTTAGGACGAAACCCTAGTTCTTAGAAAACACTGGAATCGAATAATAATAAGGAAAACAGAAGGTTCTTCGAAGAAAAATACTCAATAATGCTTAAAATCGTCGCAGATCTACAAGGTTCTGAACAGATCCGCATAGAAAAAGATTAGGGTTTTCGAAAATGACAGAGAT
Source organism: Nicotiana knightiana (assembly GCA_005239525.1). Taxonomy (NCBI): domain Eukaryota; kingdom Viridiplantae; phylum Streptophyta; class Magnoliopsida; order Solanales; family Solanaceae; genus Nicotiana; species Nicotiana knightiana. The sequence continues at coordinate 41,422 of ML395351.1, read as the reverse complement.
GAAAGGAAACCTGGTTTAAGACCATAGATTCGAGCCATAAACACCACATAGAAAAATATTAGGGTTTTCGAAAATGACAGAGATGAAAGGAAACCTGGTTTAAGACCATAGATTCGAGCCATAAACACCACATAGAAAAATATTAGGGTTTTCGAAAATGACAGAGATGAAAGGAAACCTGGTTTAAGACCATAGATTCGAGCCATAAACACGAAAAAAGTAATACTCAAGATAGGATCATGAAAAGGTTTTGAACAAATCTGATTCGAGACTTCTTTATAGAACAACAAAATCGAACACCCAAAAGAGGTAGGAGGTCGGCAAGGGCCGGAAACTACAGAGAAATCCCATGGAATGGTAGTTTTCCGGTGATGGCGGTTAGGTTTTAATGAGAGTGTTTGAGAGAGAAGGGGAAAGGTAGGGATAATGAAGACGGCGGGACAAAAGAAAATGAGGGGCGGTTAGGGTTAGATTATATTAAAAAAGGAAAGGAATAATGTGGACTGTTGATCTCAGAGATCAACGACCACGATTAGAGGAGGTTCTGGGTCAGGTTAGATGAAGAATTGGGCTTGGGTAGGATTTGGGCTAGGATCTTAAGTAATTGGGCTGGTATAATCAGGTTAGGTCCGAAATTAAAATGAATTCAAAGGGGCTATTTGCTAAATACCCAATTAATTAATAAAATAATTTTTAAAAATAATTAAAAAATTATAAAAAATGATTTTCATGCATAAAAATAATTTTAAAATAATTACTTGATATTATAAAAATATAAAAAGCTATTTTCTAGCGAAATAAGGTAATAATGCATACATGGACTATTATTGCAAAGTTATTGCAATTATAGCCCAAAAATATATATGTGGCTATTCATGCAATAATTGAAGCTTGGTATAAATATAAATGATAAAATTAAACCATAAAATCATTATGAAACCATTTGTGAGGCAATTATTAATTATTTATATGAATAAAATACTGGGATAAATTAATAAAAATCCTTAGAAAAATGCAGAAATTATGGAAAAATATTAATTGATGCTCATGAATTGTTTTGAAGCTATATATGCATTTTAAAATAATATAGGAAAAAATTGGGTATCAACAAAAAGTATTGTATTGCTTTGTTATGCGAGAATTGGATGATTAGAAATGATTAGAATTCCTCTTTATATAGTAGAGGAATTCTACTTATGGTACAATTCTAAATACAGAAGAAAATCTCATGATTGGCTAAATAACGTTCGTGATTTGATTCGTGCCAAGATTTCCACCACCATTCTTGCCCGGTCACAGATATCTCGGTTTTTCTTTAGTAGGCTTTCTTCGGTCTTGCTCGATATCTATCTCGTTTGGTCTCGATCCTTAATGGTCTAGATCTCGATTGGTACCGTACTTTCATGCCTCGATCTGATATAACACGGGGCCGATCCTCGGCCCACCATCCCGGTCTCGGTTAATCAAACAAAATCGGGTGAGCCCGATTTTGATCGTATACATATAGTCCCCTCATTTTTTGGAGTGTAATGAGAAGAAATGCTTTGAGGCTCCGAACTTAACCCTGATTTTTCATGACATCAGCATCGTGATGTAAGCGATAGAGGTGATCGAAACATCCCGTAGGTTCAGTTCCCGGGGCGTTTAATGTGCGTCAGTTGATGGTCGGCTACTACTAGCTTTGAACCGTCGCCGTGAAACCAATAAATAGGTCCCTTTTCCATTCTTTCAAACTTTACTTTCAATATCTTCTACTCTAATCTTCAAAGTTCTTTCCATTCTTCAAGCTTGTTATCTTCAATTCTTTGAGTTCTATTGTTATTCCTTCTAAAACACCAAATATCACAATATAAATTCTTCTCTGCCCTTAAAAATTAAAATGGCTAAGACATCTAAAACCGTTCCACAGAAATAAACTGCTTCCTTGTCTCGGCCGCCCGACAAGAAAACAATGGCGGAGCCACGCCCTGAGCAGTTTGTTCCCAGGGGGTGTGTTATTAGTTCTGACTTCAAAGTCGAGAAGACATCATTGATCCCTGGTCGATGAGAACCGGTATCGAGATATGTATGCTCGATATCAAAAAGATTCCTTGAACAAGTGAAGAAGTACTGCAACTGGGGAAACAAAGAGGCCGTGATACCGGCCCCTGAAGAGGCGGTCATGACCCACGTGGAAGGGTTATGAGTTTTTACACTTACACTTTCACGTTGGGTCCCCTCGATCTGGTCATCATAGACTTCTGCAAGAAGTATCAAGTGACCATCGATCAAATTCACCTATCTTTTTGTAGGATTGTGATACTGCTCCGTTTCTTTGTGAGCAAAGTCGATGGGCTCTTTTTCACCCTCGATCACCTAATAAGGTTTTATATCCCTTGACTTTATCGAGGTGGGCTAATAAAACTCCAACGATGGGCCACCAAGACACTCATCTCGAGCATAGACGAGGAAAGGGACCGGGGTTGGACGGGTTGATTCATCCGAGTGATGACCACGGACTTGATTCCCCCTAAGAGCATGCCATTTACCGAGATATGGAATATGAAACGTAAGTATGACTCCATTTTTTATTTATGTTTGTTGTTTTTACTTCATCGTCTTCCTTTATTGGTGTTTTTTCCCAGTGTAGGTTCTACCTGGATGCCAGGTATGGTTTCTCGTCTCGAGAGCTGGGTTAGGAGCTTGGTCTCGACATTAACACAGGATGAGCGCGCATGGAGCGACTTATCAAAGGGGCGGTGGGAAGCCAGGAATCATGGTAATCCTTATTCCTTTCTTTAACGATTTGGTCATTGTTAGAACATTGTTCCGAGCTTACTTGGTTTCCTTTTTTTGTAAGTCTCAGAAAAGATGCGACTATGAGGCCCTCTCTCCGGTGATGAATAATCCTCACTCCCTATATCGAAGCCGGTAAAGGAGATCAACAGGAAGAGGAACTCGACCTCCGAGGGGCGAGATCCCAAAAAGAGAGCGGCTCGTAAGCTTAAGAAGAATATTATCCCCCTGTCTATGGAGTCAGCCCAAATTCTAATGGAGGAAGAAGAAGAAGAATAAGAGGATGATTCCGGGTTGGTGGCTCGAGCATGAGCTAATACCGAGGCTAAAACATCCACTGGGCCGGTAGAAGTTGGAAATGTTCTACCCCGACCTTATAGGGTCCAAAAGGGGAATTCAGTTGAAGTCCCGGATCCGACTGAAGCCGAAGGTGCCTCAACTCGGGGTGAGAAGGCAACATAAGTAGCTATAGAGGCAGAGCTAGAGGATTCTTTAGACAGAGAGAACTCCCCAAAAGATCCACTTGGGGCAATATAAATCGGGGACTCCCCATCATTTCCTTCATTCTCCGAGGAAAGGATTCAGGATGCTCGGGCCGTAAAGACTTCTCAGGTAGAAGGAATCCATGGAGAGGAGGTCCCCTTCCACAGTTATTTTGCTGGGGTCGATGATGTCGCTAGTTTGAGAGACTTAGAAGTACCGAGGAAAATCTGGGGCAAAGCTTCCTCGGGTTTCAGACTGACCAACCAATTTCCATCCCCAGTGCCGATCCTGGGTGCAAATGAATGATCATCATCTCAGTCCTGGAGGACGCACGAGTTATTGCAGCCCCCGTAGGGGTGGCTAGTATTCTTCGTAGTTTGCTTATGGAGGAAGACCAAGCTCTGATGGACGAGGTGGGAGCACCTTGTCTCTTTAACGAGGCCCAACAAGCTTTGAATCGTGTAAGCCCCAACTCCCTTTGTCAATATCCATTTTTATACTTGAGTTTTTCTCGTCTTGTCTAATTCTTTCTCTTCTATTTTTGTAGGTCTCAGTGCTTCATCATGAAGCTTTCTTCAGGCATCGAGGGGAACTGCGCCGATATGAGACCGAAATCTGAGGGCTCACTGAGGATAAAGACGCCCTCAAACTTCTCAGTGAGCAAAGAGGAGAGGAAGCAAAGAGCCTTCGAGCTGAGCTACTTGCGGCTCAGAAAGAACAAAGCGACATGATCGAGCAGGTAATAAGAATATTAGAATTTTATGACACTGATTCAGGCGTGACAGCTAACAGTTCGATCCCATAAGTCCAACAAAAGCTCGAGATAATCGGGCAACTTCGTGAGGAAGTGGATGCGGTGAAGGCGGAAACCATAGCATGGAAGAAAAACATAGATCGTCTTGCCTCAGAAAAGGAGGATGCTCGAGCTCAACTATCCTCGACTGAAAGCCAACTCCAAAGCATGAAAAAGAAGATCTTGGTGCAAGCCAAGAAAATTGAGGAGTTCCAGAATCGGTTGGGTTTAGCAACCTCCGATCGAGAGAAGCTGGTCACAGAACTTACAGTGGCCAAATCTTAGGCTGAGACGGCCAAGGCCGATGCTGAGGCAATTGTGGATGTCTACCGATCTGATGTCGAAGCCGTCAAAGCTCGAGAAAAGGAAGTTGCTGAAGATGCTCAGGTTCGAGTACATTGGGTTGCAGAACACGCCAAGTGCCAGTCTCGAAGGGAGACTCTCGAGGAGATCTACGCTTGTGGATTCGATCTTACTGCCAAGATCGAAAATGCTAAAGAGATTGAAGATGAAGCCAAAGCATTGGCCTCTCCCGATGATGATGATTCCGGGAGCATGAGCGGGTCCGAGTGTGGAGAAGACCCCGAGGGTGAAGATATTTCTCCTGGAAAAGATTAGGCACTTAGGATCTGTATCTTTCTTTTGTGCTTCTTTTTCTGATATTTGTATAGAATTCCGATCAGGCCCTGTTGACCTTGTAAATAAATTTTTGATATATAAAAATTTTCTTCCTTTCTGTCTTGTCTTGTGAATTTTTGATTCATTTCCACCTTATGAAATTGCATTCTAAAGTCCGAGGTTTAAGTAATTCGATTGAAATCGAACTAGCATAGCCTTTATGATCGAGTGAGTGCTTGCTCGAACTCGAGGTGTTGTAACCCTTAGGTTTTTGTTTGAGCGAGGATGGGCTCTCGAACTCAAAGCTAAAGTATCCCTTAGGCTTTTTGTACTAGGCCGATATGGCCTTCGTAAAAAAGATATGTTTATGGCTTTCTCCCCTTTTTCGGCTCGGAAAAGTATTTTCTTATTTGTATTTGTAAAATATGTGATGTCTTAGGATGAAATAAGGAATTGTTCGAGGATTCGAACAATTTTGCACTCATTAGAGTTTTCAAGGCTCGATATTATCGAAGCCCTTTATGATTTTGCCGAGGGTATCCCTTTTAACCAGTTTATGAAAAAAATCGAAGGCTTATTTTAATACGGAATTAGGACGTCTCTGAGCCGTGTTAATTTGGTCGTAGCCTTTTAAATTCGAGACTTGCCTCTTAGGATTATTTTCCCATTTCACTTCAAGCTTTCCCGAAGTGTCAGTCCTCAGTGGGGTGGCCGTGGCCTATAAAAATAGAGGGTTTCCTTTAAGGTCTTATGATCTCGACATTTCAATTATTCGATCTCGTCTATTTTTCGGACGGCAGCCCCCGAGCGTGGGGTTAGTTGTTCGAACTCTAGTTATGATTGGCTCTTAATCCTGTTTACACAATAGACCGAGAATATGAAATTGTAAAGTAGAAAATTTTTCGAAGGCATGAGATATCGTCAAGGAAAAATAATTCTCTTAATAAATGATTAGCGCACATGTAAGGCGTCAGGGCTCGAGCAACCTATATGGGCACGGTTCATTCGATCATTTGGCCCTTAAAAAATTTATCTTTTGAGACCCTGTTGTCACGAAGTAATTTCCTTGCAACAAAGTTGGTATTCGAGGGCAATGCCCCCCAGTATTCGAGGTCGATTGTAAAGAAGCCTCGGATACTGTTGAATTTTTCTAAGTTAGCACGATCAATTGTTGCCTTATTAAAAACTTCGTCGGAAAGCCCATTTGTGACAAAACTGGTCTAAGGGAAAAGAGTACAACACGTGCTTTCAGACCTAAAGACTTTGTGTTGAAGAGTCCATCGACGTTCCTGATCGAACACATGCAACGATTAGTTTAAAATGTAAATAAAAAATGGAAAGGATGTACCTTAGTTGAAGTATCGTTTCAGGAGCAATATGTTCCAATTGTTCGGCAGTTGTTCACCACTCATCGTGCCGAGCTTGTAGGATCCTTTTCCAATTATTTCGAGGACCTAATACGGTCCTTCCCAGTTCTGACCCAGTTTTCCCTCATTCAGATTTCGGGTGTTGAGGGTGACTTTTCTTAGCACCAAGTCCCCGATGCTAAAATGTCAAAGATTGGCTCTTCGATTATATTACGTTTCAGTCCGCTACTTTTGTGCGGTCAATCGAACAAGGGAGGCTTCGCTTCTTTCGTCCAACAATTCTAGGCTGTTATTCATGGACTCGTGATTTGATTCCTCTGTTGCATATCGAAACCTCAGGCTAGGGTCTCCAACCTCGACCGAGATAAGGGCTTCGATGCCATAGACTAACGAGAATGGAGTTGCTCCCGTACTAGACTTTGATGTTGTGCGGTATGCCCAAAGAACCTCGGGCAGTATCTCTCTCCACTTTTCTTTGGCGTCAGACAACCAATTCTTAAGATTTTTAATAATAGTTTTGTTGGTAGATTCAGCTTGTCCGTTCCTGCTGGGATGATAAGGTGTCGATAAAATTTTTATTGATATTGTGGTCTTCGAGAAATTTAGTTAATTTACTGCCGATGAATTGCTTTCCATTATCACATACGATCTCGGCAGCTATCCAGAATCGACATATAATGTGGTCCAAATGAAGCCTATGACTTCCTTTTCTCTGACTTTCTTGAAAGCATGTTCTTCAACCCACTTAGAAAAATAATCAGTCATACATAAAATAAACTGAGCTTTACCTGGGGCCGACAGAAAAGGGATGACAATGTCCATTCCTCATTTCATAAATGGCCATTGGATAAGTCCGAATGGAGCTGCTCTCCGGGCTGGTGAATCATTGACATGTACCTTTGGAATTTTTCACATTTTCGGGCGAACTCCTTTGAATCTTTCTCCATGTCGATCCAATAATAACCTACTATGATTACTTTGTGTACCAATGACTCGCACCAGAATGATTTCCACAAGTGCCTTCATGAACCTCCCGTAGGACGTAGTTGGTATCTCTCGGTCCCAAACATATTGCCAATGGTCCATCGAACGTCCTTATAAATAGAGTTCCATCCTTGGACAAAGTGAATCATGCTGCCTTCGTACGAAGCTCTCGATTTCTTTGATTCTGATGGAACTCTAGTCCCAGGTCAGGCTAGTGGACTTTATTTCGGCGTGGCCTTCTTCGATCAATGATTTCATGAGTTGTATGACAGCCCTCGAGTTTAGTTCACCGTCTTCGAACGATGACCCTAGATTTGTAAGAGTGTCGGCCTCGTTGTTCTGTTCTCGAGGTACATGTTGTAACGTCCATTCTTTAGATCGATGTAGAGTTACCTGTAACTTATCCAAGTACCTCTGCATTCGATCTTTTTTAGACTTCGAAGTCCTGTTGACTTGGTTTACAACGAGGAAGGAATCACATTTGGCCTCGATGACCTCTGCTCCCAAAATTTTAGCCAACTCGAGACCTGCAATCATTGCCTCATACTCTGCCTCATTGTTAGTTAATTTGGAAGTCCTGATAGATTGTTTGATAATATTACCTATGGGTGGTTTCAGAATGATACCCAGCCCGGACCCCTTCACGTTCGAAGCGCCGTCCAGGAAGAGGGTCCATACACGCGACGATGTACCTAATTTTAATAACAATTCTCTTTCGACCTCGGGTACAAGGGCTAGCGTGAAGCCGACCACGAAGTCTACCAAGATTTGAGACTTGATGGCCGTTCAGGGTCGATACTCGATATTGTACCCACTTATCTCATCGGCCCATTTGTCCAACTGACCGAAAGTTCGGGCTTGTGCAAAATATTGCAAAGAGAATAGGTGGTTACAACACATATTGGATGATATTGGAAATACAGTTTTAAATTCCTAGAGGTGTTTATTAAAGCAAACGCTAATTTTGCTATGTGTGGATATCTGGTTTCAACCTAAGGTTTTACTAACATAATAAACAGGGAATTGCGTACCTTATTCCTCTCGAACTAGGACTCCACTTACCGTTATTTCTGAGACTGCCCAGTATAAGTAGAGTTGCTCGTCCGCTTTCAGGGTGTGAAGCAGCGGTGGGCTCGATAAGTATCATTTTAGTTCCTCCATGGCCTGTTGTCATTGTGGAGTCCATGAAAAGCTACTCTTCTTCTTAAGCAGTGAGAAGAATCAGTGACTCCTATCTAAGGACCTCGAAATGAATCACCCTAAGGCGGCTGTGTGCCCCGTTAGCCTTTCCACAGCCTTGACATTATCTACGACTGTGATATCCTCGATAGCCTTGATTTTATCAGGTTGATCTCGATCCCTCGATTATATACCATGAAGCCGAGGAACTTACCCGAGCCGACCCCGAAAGCACATTTTTTCAGGTTAAGCTTCATATTGTGCTTTCTCAGTATATCGAAAGTCTTCTGCAAATGTTTCAAATGGTCCTCTGCTTCAGGGACTTAACTAATATGTCACCAATATAAACTTACATTGATTTTCCTATTTGTTCTTCGAACATTCGATTTACTAGGCGTTGGAAAGTTGCACCAGCATTTTTTAGTCCAAACGGCATTACATTATAACAATAGGTGTCGTATTTAGTGATAAACGAAGTCTTTTCCTAATCCTCCGGGTTCATCTGTATTTAGTTGTACCCGGAGTAGGTATCTAGAAAACTAATAATCTCGTGGCCGGCCGTGGCATCGATCATACGACTGATATTCGGCAAAGGAAAAGAATCCTTAAGGCATGCTTTGTTCAAGTCTTTATATTATACGCACATTGTAAGTTTATTTCCCTTATTAGGGACTACCACTATGTTTGCTAATCATTCGGGACATTTACTTCCCGAATGGACCCTATTTTGAGAAGTTTGGTTACCTCGTCCTTGATGAATGCATGTTTAACCTCGGACTGGGGCCTTCTTTTTTGCTTTAATGGAAAAAACTTCGGGTCCAGGCTTCATCGATGGGTAGTAATGTCCGGTGGGATCCCTATCATATCGAGATGAGACCAAGAAAAACATTCCATATTATCTAAAAGGAAATAAATAAGTTTTTTCCTGACCTCCGGAGTTAACCTTGTGCCCAAGTATACTTTTCGTTCGGGTAAATACTCGATAAGTATGACTTGTTCCAGCTCTTCGACCATTGATTTTGTGGCATCAGAGTCATCGATAATTATGGAATATCGAGGGATTCAATACTCATCATCCTCGTTTGTCCCCTGCTCCTCCAGTTTGGTCGAGGGTGGTATTTGTGGTTGCTATTTGGCCTCTTGTTTTCCCTTCGAATTCAATTCCTTTGCTGATGAGAGTGCCGAGACCGGTTTCACTTCGTCGACTGCAAACATCTCCTTGGCGGCAGGTTGCTTTACGCACACCTTTTGACTCCCTCCGGTGCTGGAAACTTCAGAACTTGGTGAAGGGTCGAAGGTATTGCCCTCATATTATGGATCTAAGGACTTCCGAGCAGCGCGATGAACCTCATGTCACCCTCAATCACATGGAACTTTGTTTCTTGGATGGTCCCGACCACGTAGACTGGCAAGATAATTTCACCTTTGGTGGTTTCACTCTCCATGTTGAAACCGTTAATAACCCGGGATGCGGGCACAATTTGATCATGTAGGTCGAGCTGCTCTACGACCCTCGATCGAATGATGTTGGTCGAGCTACCTGGATCAATCAAAACACGTTTAACTTGAATTTTATTCATAAGAACAGATACTACTAGTGCGTTGTTGTGGGTTTATGAGATCCCTTGTGCATCCTCATTAATGAAAGACAAGGTTTCCTTCGATACATAATCCCGACTTCACTTTTACCTTGTGATTGACACCTTGGTGCGCTTGAATACGGGGTCCCTTTGGAATGTCGACCCCACCAACAATTATGTGAATCGCGTGTTGTGGTTCTTCTTGTTCACTCTTCCTATTTTCATCCCTGTATCTGAAGTGGTTCTTAGCTCGGTCGCTCAGGATTCTCGAAGATGACCCTCGCTAAACAAACGGGATACCTTCTCCCTCAGTTGTCTGCAATCTTCTATTTTATGACCCTAAGTACCTATTATTAGCACATTTGATTAGGATTTATCTGGGATGGATCAGTCTATTAGGGTCGGGGTCATCTAGTGTCTTTGATCCGTCCGATGGATGATACAATAGCCGATGCATCAATGTTGAAGTTGTATTCTAATAGCCATGGTGCTTCTGTGGGCTCAACATTTCTATCGAAACCACTCTTACTCATGAGCCCTCGGAAGCTCTGTCCTCGATCATTTCTTCGATCACTTCGAACGAGTTGTGTCCAGGATCGTTGTTTCTCCGATCTCCATTGTATGGTTGATAACGATCTCTTTTCGATCGTGGTTCTCTGTCGATATCCCTTTGAATTCTGTTGACTGGCCTGTTTGGATAAACGGACCGGGAAGGAGTTTCCAATTGATCATCCTCAACCCTGATTTTTGACTGGTACCGATTGTGCACATCGGCCCAGGTTACAGCTGGGTATTCGATTAAATTCTGCTTTAACTGTTGTGAGGCCACCGAACTTCGTACTTTCAGCCCTTGAGTAAAAGCATGGATGGCCCAATCATCTGTGACTGGGGGTAGGTCCATATGTTCTATCTGAAATCGAGATACGAACTCTCTAAGCATTTCGTTGTCTTTCTACTTCACTTTGAAGAGGTCTAACTTTCTAGTCTCGACCTTTATGGATCGCCGTGTGCTTTGACAAAGGAATCTGCGAGCATGGCGAAGGAATAAATGGAGTTGGGCAGCAAATTATGGTAAAATATCATCGCCCCCTTCGATAAAGTTTCTCTGAACTTCTTCAGCAAAACGGAGTCAATCTCATCATCCTCTAAATCGTTCCCCTTTATTGTGCATGTGTAAGAAGTGACATGATCATTGGGGTTGGTAGTCCCATTATAATTGGGAATTTCTGGCATACGGAATTTATTTGGAATGGGCTTAGGAGCCGCATTCGGGGGGGAAGGTTTTTCTACAAACTTCTTTGAATCCAAACCCTTCAGAATTTGTGGTGCCCCTGGAATTCGATCAACTGTGGAGTTATACGTTTCCAGTTTTTGTCATTTTCTTCAATCTTCTTCTCCCATGATTCAATTCGCCTCGTGAGCTCCTCTAGCATTTTCATAATAGCGGGGTCAGTCCTCGATTCATTCGCGTTTGACCTCTCTGGTACTGGTTCGACCCTGTGAACAGCTTCTAGTGAGGGCTCAGGTTTGGCCCTACTCGGTGTGTAGTTCTGATTTTGGAGTTGCGCTATGGCAGCCTGTTGAGCCTGCAACATTTCAAATATTAATCGAAGGGTGACTCCGCCATTTTCGCCGCCCCGTGTATTCTGACCGGCTAGTCGAACATCTATGCGGACACTATTTTCGGGGTCGACGCCCAGATTTGCATTTAGGGCAACATGGGAACTGACATCGATGGGGTCTGCAGCCGGCACTACTTCGAGGTCAGTATGAGGTACTTCGATCCCTGGGGCGGCTATATTGTCGTTTTCCCCATGAAAAACAAGGTCATTGTCAGCGTGTATGGGTACTGTTTGAGAGTTCGACATGCTGATCCTGAAATCAAAAATACTTACGAGAACAAGCGTAAAGCAGTGTGTGTTATAAGAATTAGTACCAAGCAATCACTATTATCCTTAGCCCCACGGTGGGTACCAAACTGTTTACCCTTAAAGTCAGATAACAATTAAATTTGTATGGGGTTTTAAGGATACGTGATTGCACTAAGCACCAATTGATAAATATGATAATAAATGTTAGTAATTGACTGTAAAATAAACCAAACCACTACAAAGTACAACTTGGCTCTCGATCTAGATCTCCCTCAAACCGGTTGAGCATGTAATTAAGCAACATGAACTGAATTGAATAACGAGAGAGCTCAAGAGAAAGAAAAGTATTGTATTGCTTTGTTATGCGAAAATTAGATGATTACAAATGATAAGAACCCCCTTTATTTAGTAGAGGAATTCTTCTTATGGTACAATTCTAAATGTAGAAGAAAATCTCATGATTGGCTAAATAACCGTTCTTGATTTGATTCGTGCCGAGATTTTCGCCATGATTCTTGCCCGGTCAAGGATATCTCGGTATTCCGTTAGTAGGCTTTCTTTGGTCTTTCTCGATGTCTATCCCGTTTGGTCTCGATCCTTGCTAGTCTAGATCTCGATTGTTACTTCGAATCCCGAGCTTGATATCGCATCTTTATTTCTCGGTCTGATATAATACGGGGCCGATCCTCGGCCTACTATCCCGATCTCGGTTAATCAAACAAAATCAGGTGAGCCCGGTTTTGACTGTATACAACATACTTGACCTATCTAACTTTGAAAGGTCCATTGTTGTAGGAGGTCATTGATTGCACAAGAAAAATACTCCATTGTTTGTGTGCTATTGAATGCCCTTAGTTTGCTAAAAGCCATCCACTTTATTTGCCTCTCTTTAAAGTGCTAGACATATATAGCAGAAATTTCTACTATATAAACGATTTGGTCTTTCAATCAATTTCTTTACATAGCAAAAAGGTTCACTAGAAAACCAGATTATCTTAAATTGAAAAGATATGTGTTTGACAATTGACATCATTCCTAGCCAAATTACTTCAGGGCAATTGTTGTACTAACTAGTATAAAAATAAATAGACAGCTACTTGTATTAATTTACCTCTACTCCTATGTCGTTCACCACTTACCCCAACGTAACAATTTCTTATCTACTGATTGAAAGTGAAGATGTCTGACCTACTGAGCTAACCCTTCGGTCTCAATCCACGAGCCCTCTGTTAGAAAATAATAATAAAAATGGCTTTGAAGCGTAAAAAACGACTATCCTTAAAGAGTTATCGTTTGTATACTAATTTAGGGAAATACAAATGATTCTTTTCAGGATACAACAAAGCGTATAATAATACTTGTGATTTTCTGTATTCACTTTGTTGGAAGAACTTCTATTTATAGAGAAACCACCAGACCTTAAAAAACAGATGTGTTCTTTCACAAACAGACGCATCTGTTTATTCAAATAAATTTTAAAAAAAATTAAATTTTAAATAAGACAGATTTAATTGTAGAAATAAATAAAACATATATTATTTATTTTAAGTCCGACCCGGCCCAAGTTCAAGTCCAAGTATTTGATATTAATATATAAAATATATAATATATGTATTTGCACACATATAAGAGTATGTTTTCTAAATTAAACACATAAAAGGATAAGGACTTAAAAGGCACACAAAGTGGCCTTGCACCACCGATGTGGGACAAGTCCCCCTTTTCCAACTTATATAACAAAATATCTTTCAGTCCCCCACTAGTTTGTTATATTTCTCATAATATTATACATATAGGATAGTATCTTATTTTGATTTGAATTTTCCATTAGTGTAAATATCTTAAAGTCTTGACGAAGTTATTGGTTCCTTAAAGGTTTGAACCACAACCCCTTTTGTCAAAACTGAAAATATCACACGCACAATATTATATAGTGACTAAGAAAATCCAGTATTCGCTTCAGCACGTTTACGACCATGTGCTCATGTTGTATTCATGAATATTTACAAGATCAACCCTTTAAATCTTGCTAGAAGCGGCACCACTTCAATATTCATATAGGTGGAATTAGTTACTATGTCCTTGTTACTCAAGACATTAATCATTCCATTAAGATTAATCAACATCTTCATGTAACAATATGCATTTTGGATTTTGTCTTTATGCCCCTGTTATAACAAGTATTTAACAAGTCCTTAACTCCTCACATAACAGTAAGTAGTATAATGGAATTAGAGCTTCTAAAGAGGATATCAGTGCTCAAACAACACAAGTAGCTTGTTGTTACCCGTTGAACTTATATTGTTAGAGTGTATACTAACTCAAAGTGGGGTTCCCATTTATTGTATTTAATTTAAGGGTCTTAGCCCCATCCCTTCACAAGTTTGTTGTACTACATCTCTACCCAATGGCTTCGTAAGTGGATCAGCCAAATTCTTATTTGATCTCACATATATTATAGCTATAGATCCATTTGTAATTAATTTCTCTAACATAAGCATGTCTCAAGCTTATATGTCTCGATTTTCCATTGTATATTTTATTGTGAACAACACACATTGAAGTCTCACTATCACAGAATATGGAAATGGCTGGCATAGGTTGTGGCCACAACTTTATATCAAGTAACATATTCCTCAGTCATTCTGCTTCTTTGCCAGCAGCTGCTATTGCAATGAATTCAGATTCCATAGTAGAATGGGAAATACATGTTTGTTTCTTGGATGCACAACTAATGGATCCACCGCCTAGAGGAAATATCCATCCTGATATGGATTTATTATCATTAACACTTGTAATCTAACTTGCATCAGAATACCCTTCTAATACATTAAGAAAACCATCATAGCAAATGCCCAATTGCTTTGTATATTTTAAATATCCAAGTACTCTACTTATTGTTTTCCAGTGATCATTACTTAGATTACTGGTAAACCTTGAAAGTTTACAAGCTGCAAATGCTATGTCAGGTCTAGTGCAATGCATTGGATACATCATATTACCTATAGCACTTGCATACTCCAGTTGTGCTACTGCTCTTCCAGTATTTGCAGTTAGCTTAACATTATAATCATAAGGAGTATTATACTCCTTCATTCCTAAATAACTGAATGTTGTAAGGATTTTATCAATATAATGTGCTTGTGACAAAGTCATTCGCTTTTTATCTCTTTTGACCTTGATTCCCAAAATGGTATCAACTTTATTTAAATCTTTCATTTTAAAAACTGAAGTTAGATACTTCTTGGTCTCAGTAATTTCCCGTAGATTCGTACCAAAAATCAGCATGTCATCGACATATAAACAAATTATTACTTCATATTCCTTTGTAAATTTAGAGTAAATGCACCTGTACGTATGATTATGTACGAACCCGTTTGATAGTATCACACTATCAAATCTTTCATGCCACTGTTTAGGCGCTTGTTTGAGACCATAGAGAGACTTTATCAATTTACAAACCTTTTTTTTCATTTTTCGGAAGAATAAATCCTTCAGGTTGTTGCATATATATTTCTTCACTAAGGTTTCCATTTAAAAAGGCTATCTTAACATCCATTTGATGTACATAAAGATCATAAATAGAGGCCAAGGATAAAAGGACTCTAATGGATGTTATTCTTGCAACAGGAGCATATGTATCAAGATAGTCTATGTCTTCCTTTTGAGTGAAACCTTTTGCAACTAATCTTGCTTTGAAGGTTTGGACAGAACCGTCTGTCTTGTACTTTCTTCTAAAGACCCACTTACAACCTATAGGCTTTGATCCAAGAGGAAGATCAACTAAAACCCAAGTGTTGTTGGATATACTTGAGTCCATTTCATCATTAATGACCTCTTTCCAAAAGGCAACGTCTCTAGAAAATATTGCTTCTTGAAACATCTTTGGGTCTTCTTCAACATCAATACAATAGGAATTTGATTACATATGTTTGTCCTATCTCCTTCAACAAGAAATACTATAGATTGTAAAGAAATAAAATCAGAACCAAGATGTTTTTCTTTTCTTATTCTTTGGCTTTTTCTTGGTTCTATTTGCATATCATCACTTCTTTCTTTATTTGTAATAATTTCAGAAAGTGACAATTTATTTACACGAATACATTTTCCATTCACTTCAGTCATTTCATCAACATTGTCATTTATAAATCTATTTTCAATAAATTCAACATATATAGATTCTATAATGACATTAGATTCTAGATCTAGCAGTCTATATGCTTTTGAGTGTTGTGCATATCCTACAAAAAAACTTCTAATCTCTCTAGGACCCAATTTTGTTCTTTGATGGTCAGGTACTTTAGAATAGGATATACACCCCACACTTTAAAATAGTTTAAATTTTATTTTCTACCATTCCAAAGTTCATAAGGCGAAACATGCATACTTTTTGAAGGCACTCTATTCAAAATATAACATGCAGTTAGTAGTGCATCACCCCATAAATTATGGGGAAAATGTGCATTAAGTAACATAGCATTAACCATGTCCACCAAAGTTTTATTTTTTCTTTCTGCCAACCCATGTTGTTGAGGAGTATAAGGGGTACTCATTTGATATATTAGGTTATGCTCTTCACAGAACTTATTAAATTCGTTAGGAAAATATTCTCCGCCTCTATCACTTCGAATAATTTTAATTTTCCTACTCTTTTGATTTTTCACAATAAACTTGTATTATTTTAACTTTTGAAAAGCTTCATCTTTAGATCTAAGTAGGTAAACATATGTAAATCTAGAGAAGTCATCTATAAAAGTGATAAAATATTTTTTGCCTCCTTTAGTTAATTCTCCATTTAATTCACACAAGTCTGAATGTATTAAATCTAATAGTTCTGTGGATCTTTCAACTTTACGAAATGATTTCTTTGTCATCTTTGCTTGTAAATTTTATATGTTGAGTTTAACTTGAGATATAACCATTTTTTGACATATAGTTTAAGGAGCCGAAATTTAAATGTTTTAGTCTAGCATACCATAAAGAAAAATCAGACTCAACAATATAAGCAGAAACATAATTTATTTCATTAATACTATATTTGAACATGCCATTACAGTTATAGCCTTTTCTAACAAAGACTCCATTCTTAGACACTATTACATGATCAGACTCAATAACTATCTTGAAGCCTTTCTTTGACAACAAAGCAACAGACATTAAGTTTTTCTTCATATCAGGAACATGATACACATTCAGTAATGTCAACTTCTGGCCAGATGTGAAGTTAATCTCAATGCTTCCTTTTCCAGCAATATTTGCCGCAACATGGTTTACCATCAAGACTTGTTCATAGTTTTTAACTTCCGCATATGTCTTGAACATCTTCTTGTCATAACAGATATGAATAGTAGCACCCGAATCTAGCCACCAGTCTTGAGTATTTGTAGAAGCGGTAGCCATATTTAATTTGGTGACCATACCAATTTGCATTGCAGAAACCATGGCAACTAGTCCTTGGGCAGAATTTTCCACTACGTTTGCCTTTTAAGAATTTCCAGATTTTTCAATCTTTCCAGAATTTTCTGTATTTCCTGCATTGAAATTTATTCCTTCCTTTCTATATCTACAATCCCGAATCATATGTCCTTTCTTCCCACAGTGATGACAACTGAAGTTTTTTCTCTTTTTAAAAGAAGACTTTTTGGAAACTTTTAGATTCTTGTTCCCACTTCCTGAACCATTTTGACTGACAAAATTGACTGTGAAACTCGATGGCTGACTAATAGCATCACGAGCACGAGTCTCACTTTCAATTTGAATATGAGTACGAAATTATTCCACAGTCATTTTATCCATTGAATGTAGGATTTTCTTTCTATAGTCATTCCAAGAGGAAGACAATTTCGAAAGAATAGCACCTATTTGAAGTGCATCGGAAATTTTAACTTCAAGATCACTCAGTGTTGATACTAAGATTTGCAGTTCATGAATCTGATACATTATGGCCTAGTATCAAATATTTTAAATTCAAAGTACTGCAAGGCTAGGAATTTGTCGATACCTCGTTTTTCATTCTGGTATGCAGTTTGTAAAGCAGTCCAAATCTCCCTTGGCGACTTCAGATTGTAGTAGAGATCATAGAGTCGATATGCCAAGGTATTCAGAATATGAACGCAACACAACAACTCATCATGCTCTCGTTTCTTCCTTTCTTCCTTGACTGCATCAGAATCTTCTGTTCTGGGCTCAGGTGTCACGACCGAATTCCGGAGTCGTGATGGCGCCTGTCGTGGAACCACGCAAGCCACCCATTTTATCTAAGCTGAATGCAATTACCAATAAAATATCCTTTTTAACAAGTCTGTGGATAATAATAATAATAATAAATCTGAAGTCTTAAACAATATCTGAAACCGAAGTTCAAGTTCTACAACCCCGGATCTACTGTCACTCAGTCACGAGCTACTACAACATAAGAATGTCAAGATACGGGAATAGACAACATAGTCTGTAAAAGTAAAGTGCATTAGGAAGATGCAGAGGGGAAAAGACGAGCTTGCAATCGCCAGCTGCTACCTCGAAGGCTCCAAAAGAAACTCTAACAGCAAATCTGCAACCGCTACCGGGCCCCGATGAACCTCGATCTGCACACAAGGTGCAGGGGTTAACGTGAGTACACCAACTCAGAAGTAACGAACCCAAACTATAGGATGAGAGGTAGTGACGAACTAAACCTCAATAATTGTAATCATTAGCGTACAAAAATTTAGACACGTTCACAGTTTATTAGAAAATGACAACAAAATCTGCTAGGTATATCTCAATATGCTCTACATGCCAACATATCAACAGTGTGAAAATGCACATGGTGCTCACAAATCTCCCACAGAAGTCCACTCAGTACCATATATGGCTCTCAGAGCCAAGGGAAGATCCATCTCGGAATATGCATAAACACCGGTGACCGTAGTCACTCAGTACTGAGGGAAAAGACCAATCCAGCCCCACAGAGAAGATCCATCTCTGTAATACAACACTCGGACAAGATCCATGTCCAGGGACGATCCATCCCTCACATATATCAACTTCGGACAACATCCATGTCCAGGGAAGATCCATCCCTCACATATATCAACTTCGGACAAGATCCATGTCCAAGATCCATCCCTCAATATCAATGCACTCACTGGGGGTGTAAAGACTCCGGAGGGGATCCTATAAGCCCAAGCGCTATATCAAAACAACGAAGGCATGATTACAGTATCACTGCGGTGTGCAGTCCAATCTCATAACAGGCCCTCGGCCTAACTCAGTCATTACTTTTCCAGTCTTACTCATATGGCTCACAGATGTATAAATCAGCCCAAACAATGATAAATATGCATATAATTAACAATTTCTGAGACTGAGGCATGAAATGATATGCTATAACAAGACTGAGTATATGAAATCAAACAAACACAAGAGGAGACAGTAATAGACGACCACTCGGGTCTCAGTATTTTCGGCGTGAAGCCTTTGTATTTATAATTAACATGATTTCTAATATGTTCAAAGTAAGTACAACCTTCACAGTACCAGTATCAACCTGAAATAACCATTAGACAGTTCCATGGGGTGAGCCAGGCCACAAACATTCGGTGTACGCCCGCATGCCCGTCACTTGGCATGCGTGTCACCTTAATTATCATCAATTATCAGATAACTTGGGGTTTTGAACCCTCAGATCTAAGTTTGGAAATGTTACTTACCTCAAAACCGGCTAAATTACTACTCCGCAGTGCCTTGCCTCTAAATTCGGCCTCTGAGTGCTCCAAATCTACCAACAATTAGATTTCTACCATTATAATATGCTAAGGAATGAAACCCAATTGAAATTTATCAAAAATACTCAAAAATCTCGAAATTGGTCAAACCTGATCCCCGGGCCCATGCCTCGGAGTTGGATAAAATTCACACCACAAGAATCCTCATCCTCCCACGAGTCTATACATACCAAGAACACTGAAATCGGAATCCAAATTACCCCTCAAATTCCCATTCTAAAGCCTCTTAATCCCAAGCCCTAATTATCCATTTTGCACTGAATTTTTCCCTAACTTTTCACCATTAATCCGACCTTTAATCACATATAAACGAGTTTAGAGTCCAAAAACCTTGCCTCAATGAAGAACTACCGAATTCCCTCTTCAAAACCCTTCAAAAGATTCAAACCCGGATGAAATATTGAGAAAAATGGCTAAAATTTGCGAAGGCATGTTTTTATACTCTCTGAACAGTGGTTCCGCACCTGCGACCACTTACACGCACATGCGGTCCCAGGTGCGCACCTGCGGAAAGACCCAAAAGTCCTCAGCCTCCGCACCTGCAATCGACCTCCCGCACCTACGGCTTCGCAGGCGCAGCAATTACCTCGCACCTGCGGAAATCCTTCAACCAAACAAACTTCCGCATCTGCGGAGCTTCGTCAGCTCCTGCGGTCCCGCACCTGCAGCTCCTCTTCCGCAGGTGCGAAAACACCAGCACTAGCAACTTCAGTAATAGCAATTATGCTCCAAACTCCCCGTTAACCACCCAAAACCATCCCGAGCCCCTCGGGACCCCAACTAAACATACCAACACATTACGTATGATCATTCGAACTTAGTCGAGCTTTCGAAACATCAAAAACGACATCAAAACCCCAAAAACTCATCGAATTCAAGCTTATGAACTTTGAAATTTCTAAATTCCACCAACAATGCCGAAACTATCCAAAACAACTCCAATTGACCTGAAACTTTGCAGACAAGTCCAAAATGACATTACGAACCTGTTCCAACTGTCGGAATTCCATTCCGAACCCGATAGCCTATTTTCCACTGCCGACCGGAATTTTCCAAAAACTAACTTTCGACAATTCAAGCCTAATTCTACACTGGACATCAAAATTACATTCCGAACACACTACTAAGTCTCAAATCACCTAACGAAGCTATCTGAACCATAAAATCTGCATTCCGAGATTATTTACTAATAAGTCAACTCTCAGTTGACTTTTTTTTTTCAACTACAAAGCTATTTTTAGAGACTAAATGTCTGAATTCTCACTATAACCATTCTGAAACCGAGCCAACCGACTCTAACACATCATAAACAGCATAACCAACCTATGACAAGGCAATAACATCAATAATAATACAAATTCTACGGAACGACCAACCGGGTCGTTACATCAGGTATCGCAGGCAAGGCAGAATCAAGAACATAGTAGATATTAAGAGCAGACAACAAGAATATCATCTTGTCTCTCCATCGGGTAAAATTCGTTCCATCAAAGAGATCAAGTTTGATGTACTCTTTCGGATTTTCTACAACAGACATCAATTTCTCCATAGTAGGATAACTCTTTAAGATTGTTAGAAAATAATAATAATAAATGGCTTTGAGGCGTGAAAAACGACTGTCCTTAAAGAGTTATCGCCTGCATACTAATTTAGGGAAATACAAACGATTCTCTTCAGGATACAACAAAGCCTATAATAATACTTGTGATTTTCTATATTCACTTTGTTGGAAGAACTTCTATTTATAGAGAAACCATCGGACCTTTTCAAAACAGATGTGTTCTTTCACAAACAGACGCATCTGTTTATTCAAATAAATTTAAAAAATTAAATTTCAAATAAAACAGATTTAATTGTAAAAATAAATAAAACATAAATTATTTATTGTAGGTCCGATCCGGCCCGCGCCCAAGCCCCGAATCCGAGTCCAAGTCCAAGTCTTTCTTATTAATATATATAATATATAATATATGTATTTGCACACATATAACAGTATGTGTTCTAAATTAAACACATAAAAGGACAGGGACTTAAAAGGCACACAAAGTGCCCTTGCACCACCGATGTGGGACAAGTCCCACTTTTCCAACTTATATAACAAACTATCTTTCACCCTCCCCGTGAACGACGTACCTTTGTAGTTTGCAGGCTTACATGAAGTTTAAATTCTGAGCAAAGGTACGGTCTGACAGCAAGGACCATTTACGCATTTTAAGCTAGCGTTCGATCATAGATTTTCAAATTTATTTTGAAAAATCTGATTTTGGTGAAGTTTAGTTTGAAGATGAAATTGTGTTTGGACGTCAGTTTTTAAAACATATTTCCCAAATTTATTTTGGAAAAACATGAAACATGACTTATATCCACAAGTTCAAAAAACTATCACAAATACCCAACAGTACTATTAATAACATTCATTATATTATCGCAAACTATAATCTTGAACATAGATAAATTTGGTACAATATTATCATTTTTATAATGAACGAGATGATACACTATCAGATCACCGAGAAGACGAATCAACATTGTTACAAAATAACAAATGACGGTCTCTTTTATAAAATACTACTAGTATCTATGAACGTGCATTGCGCGTTAATAATGGCACGTGATGATTTAAACATTTATTTATATGAAGGAACAATAAAATTTAATTAATGAGAGAAATTTTATGTATAATAATACAACAATCATCTAAATGTCGAAAAATATTATTATATTAAAATAGTATATGAATTTAAAATAAAAGGACATCATCAAAACTTACACAAATGATCAATTTTGTCATGTTAGTTATATAATTATATATTATAATTTAAAAATATTTATTGTGATAGTATTTTAACGAACATTTATTTGTGGATAATATTTTTCTTGTGTATGTTTCCTCCTCATTCATTCGTTGGCTCTACTTTAACTAAAACTCTTGTTGTGAATTTTGATATCTTTTTGAAAGCGCAACATACAAGGATACAAATAACTTTAGAAATTTTCTACGTCAAATAGACATGTACGTAAGCTCAACTATTGTAGCTTACGGATATGAAAATTTAAATATTCCATCAAAACTTCACAAGTTTATAGATTCTGTGTTTTGCCGGCTCTTTATTTGTTTTCGGATGCGGTTGTACGTTTACCATTCTTATCATTAATGTCGAAAAATATTATTATAGTAGTATAATACTTGAATTTAAAATGAAAAAATATCATCAGAATTTATATAATGATTAATTTAGTCATGTTAGTTAGATAATTATGTATTATAGTTTAAAAGTATTCATTGTGATTATATATTACAGAATATTTATTAATGTGTAGACGATATTTTTTTGTGTATATCTCCTTCTAATGCTTTGGTTGTTCTGCCATAACCAGAACTCTTGTTGTAAATATTAATATCCCTCTTGAAAATGCAATATGTAGTTGTTCGTGTAATAAAATAGTAATTATACCAATAGGAATCCTAATGGTAATCATGTAGGATTCCTAAGTTGTTCTTTGTATTATGTCCTAAAACAAATAGGATTACAATGCTAATTATGAGTTATTATGCTTAATATTATAAGGTTATTTTTGTAAACCGACATTGTATTCATATTTTATAATAACTAATTTCTATGTACGTGTATTATATGTATCTCTCGCTAATCATTAAAAGAAAGATGAAAAGCATTTTCTTCCTTATATTGAAAATCAAAGTTTTATCTAACTCTAAACATTAGGGTTTTTTTTTTCATGTTATTTCTCAAAATATATCATTTAACCGATGATTTGAAAAAGACAATGTCAATGTCAATCAAGTTACAACTTCAGAAATTAAGACAATATCACTGTACCCTTTTGATTGTCAAGTTATTCTTCCATGACTTTTTTTAATTCCATGATGTAAGTTTGTAATTTGTATATTGCTCAGTTATATGCCTTTGTTCCTTGTCATCTTTGTATGTACATGTTTAGATTGAATAAATATTTGAGTGTTAAGCTTAATCTAGAAAGGTTTTAGTCTTCGAAGTAAACCCGGCAACTCTCTTGAGCAATGGCGGATCCAGGATTTTAAAGTGGTGGGTGTTCAACGATAAAAATTTTAAAAGAAAAAAAAAAGAGTTTAGTTATAGGTGCTCCCTCAATATTTATCTAAATTACTTTTAAAATTGTCTACGCAAATTTACCAAATATTGTCAAAGGTACTGGGTGCTTGAGCACCCACAAACAACCATATAGATCCGCCACTGCTCTCGAGCTTATTCATAGTAGAATTCAAATACTAACGGTGATTATAATTTTATTCTACATGAATAGTTAAATCCTAAAAATAATTTATTAATTTAGCGCTTTATTCTTATATATTCTTTTCTATCATTTTATTTTTCACTTGGTCCTTAAAGTATGATTTCTTCATTTTTCCTCAACTTTGCGACTAAATTTCTTAATACAACAATGTAAAACTTTTCCTACAAATCTCGGCTTCATCTAGAGGTTCAGTTGTCCACTATGGTCTCATCTTCTTAGTACATATTGTACATCATATTCATATGGTTTATTTGTGAGAATTACATTAACAAAAATAAAATACTTCACATCCAAATCTAGATTATGGACATTTCTTATGTCGTGCCCTAATATATGTCAATTAAACAGTGTTTTAGAGAGATAATTCCAATTTACCCTTTCGAGTATCAAATTATTACTTTATGTAATAAAAAAAATTATTTCATGATATTTTCGTTCTCTTTCTTAAAGAAAAAAACGTATGTCCTTGTTCTCTGTTTGATGTAGTTATAAGGAAAAACAACTTAATGACAAAAATTTAATGGAATATGTAATATTTCAAATTACTAATTCTAGATCGGGTTAGTTGTAGCATACCAGAGGAGAATGATTTGCTGTCTTTTTTTATTTTTTGATTATAGGCTAATATTAGTTTTATGGAATAAATCAAAATCCCATATACTTTTTAAAAAAAAATCTAAATCTCATACAAACCGGAGAACGAAATATATGAACAATGCATATTGTTGTTGGAAAAAGAAAAAGAGCTACTATGTGATGACTCAAAGGGTCATCTTATGAATTAAGACACTATTCTGGGTTTATTAACCTTAAAAAGATAAATTTTAGTTACTTTCGATTTGTGAGCGCAGTCCGGGCGTGAAACCGGAAAGCTTTTATGTGAAAATATGAGAAATAATAATTTTGGAATTTAAGATTTGGTTTTAGTTGACTTTGGTCAATATTTTGAGTAAATAGACTCAGATCTGTGTTTCGATGATCCCGGGAGGTCCACAATAAAATATGGGACTCGGGCGTATGCCCGTAATTGAATTCCGAGGTCCCTAGCTCTAGAAAATAATTTTTGAAGAAAATTATTGTGCTGGTTTACAAAGGAACTAAAAAATGAATTAATGTTTGGACTCGTTGGTATCGGGCCCGTATTTTGGTTCCGCAACCTAGTACATATTTTTATGATATTTAAGTCCTATCTATGAAATTTGGTAAGAATCGGAATTGATTTGACGCGATTCGGACGTCCCGATGAGAAAATAGTGAAATTGAAGTGTTCTTGAGAGAATCATGAGGTTTGAGGTTAAATTCGTAATTTTGTTTATTTGGTCGCATGAGAAAGTCCGTATGATATTTTTAGACTTGCGTGCATGTTTGGTTTGGATCCCCGAGGGCTCAGGTGAGTTTTGAGTAGGCTACAGAGTGTTTAGACTTAGAAAAATCTCAGTTGTGCATCTGGTGTCTGTCACCAGGCCTGTCATCTCGCAATTGCGAGACCAGGCTTCGCAATTGCGAAGTCTGTAGGCTTGGGAAATGCGATGATTTTGTCACAAATGCGAAGAAGGCACGGGAAGGCCAACCTCGCAAATGCGACGCACTGGCCGAAATTGTAAAGGCCTCCATACGTCGCAAATGCGAAGGCAGCAGGATTTCCAAAGGGTTCGCAATTGCGAACCCCTGATCACATTTGCGATAACCGCAGCCTGTTGAGTGAGATTTTAGACGAGATTTTTACTCATTTTTCAATTCCCTCAAACCCTAAACCTCCATAGGCGATTTTTCAAAGACCAAACTTCTCCAAATCATTGGTAAGAGATCTCTAACTAATTCCTTTCAATCCTTAACAACTTTTTACAAGATTTCATCATAGAATCTAGAATTTTCATGGTAAAAATTGAGATTTTTGAGTAAAACTTAGAAATTTCAAATTTTGGGGATTTAGATCTCGAATTGAGGTCAGATTCCAAAACCAACTGTATATCCGGGCTCGGGGGAGAACGAGTAAACGGGTTTTGGTCCGAACCTCGAGTTTAGACCAAGCAGACCCGGGGTCGATTTCGTCTTTTGGTAGGAAAACATAGAAAAATCATAATTTTTCATTAAAGTTAATGCCTTTAGCAATAATTAATGATATTGAACCAATTGTCATTAGATTCGAGCGGGTTAGAGGCAAATTCTAAAGGAAAAGATGTGCTTGAGCAGTTAATTGCTTGTGAGATCGAGGTAAGTGTTTGGTTTAACCTTGACTTGAGGGAATAGGAATCCTCAACTTAAATGCTATGTGAAATTGCATGTGTGTGGTGTATAGGTGGAGTGACGAGTATCTATGCACCACCAAATTGTCTGTTTAACATGATTCTTTCCCCGTTTTCAATTCATTATATTCCTATTTTGATTGTCTTCATGATTTTTGATGCCTCCATGTCTACTTGTTTTCGTCAACTTGTTGTTAAGTATTGTTTCAAATATTCTGGAAGTGCTAGTTGTTCCCTTGGCTTCATTGTGGTATATAAAAAGGTTGAGTTGGTTGACAGTGTTGTACGATACATTCCGGTTGGTTTCATTGTGAAAGGATAATTGATGAAGTTTATGAATAGCACAACTTTCTGTTTACTATTGAGACATACATATTGTGAAAGGCTTTAACCTAAATTGTGAAATCTCTTATCAATAAAGAGATGTGATTGTCTGGTAGGAGCGGGTTGCACGCTGCAACAAGGAGTGATAAGGGTGGACAGGTGGGATCGGGTTGCACGCCGCAACAGGAGAAATAAGAGTGATATATATAGGGAGGAGCAATAAGGGTGGACATGTGAGAGCAGGCTGCGCGCCGCAACAAGTAGCAATAAGGGAGGGTATTCATGTTTTACTGATTTTTAAACATAAAGACTGGAATACTCACTGTTTTATTGTTGTCATTTCATATTCTGCACTTACGGTTAATTTAAATTGAAACTTGGAAATTTTCGTGAGGATTGGTTATAGCTGAGATCTGAAAAAGTTAACCGAGTTGTTTTAATTATTTGTTGCAAGTACTGTTTAATTTGCTATTATTCCTTCTTGATTTATTATACATTGTATCCAGATTATGTTATAATGCCCCGCCGTAGCCTCTTCACTACTTCGTCGAGGTTAGGCTCGGCACTTACCAGTACATGGGGTTGGTTGTACTGATACTGCACTCTGCACTTCTTGTGCTGATCCAGGTACAGGCCAGAGCTAGGTGAAAGTAGTAGCTGATATTATTCACGCGGAGACACGAGGTAGATCTGCTGGCGTCCGCAGATTTCTGGAGCCTTCCTTTTATTAATAAGATTGTTGTTTTAATTCATTAAAAATAGAGATATATTATTTTCATCCAAATACTTGTAGTATTCTTAGTAGTTCGTGAATTGTGACACCAGACTTTGGGTAGTTCAATATTAGCATTACTTTCATGATTTCGTTTCGTTACTTAGTTATTGTTGATATCATTTGTTAAATAGTAATAGATTTCGCATTCATTTTAAATTGTTTACTTATGTTTAAATAAATCTGTAAAAGAATACAGTTAGCTAAATTCTAACATTGGCTTGCCTAGCAAGTATGGTGTTAGGCGCCATCACGATCCCGAGGGTTGGGAATTTGGGTCGTGACAAGTTGGTATCAGAGCTCTAGGTTGCTTAGGTCTCACAATTCACGAACAAGCTTAATAGAGTCTAAAGGATCGGTACGGAGACGTCTGTACTTATCTCTCAGAGGTTATAAAGTTAGGAACAAACTCATTTTACTTCTACTCTCTCGTGCGATTATTGTTATCTCTAATACTGATTGAACTCTTCTATTCTCTCGCAGATGGCGAGAACACGTGCTTCCTCTTTCGCTGACCAACAATCCGGTCCTCCAGCAGCAGCAGCTTCTACTAGGGGCAGAGGCCGAGGCCATGTCACAGGTCGAGGCAGGGGCAGGACTCAGCCCATTTCTCAGACAGCAGCCCCAGTTGCGGAGCCCCAAATAGAGATTAATGAGAGGGCTCCAGCTCAGACCGTTCTAGCGGGACCATCTCAGGTGCCAGAGGGGTTTATTGCTACCCCGGTGCTCCAGGATGCTTTGGTCCGATTGGTGGTCCTTATGGACGGTGTAGCCTAGACTGGCGCACTCCTAGTGGCAGTAGACGTATCTCAGGCTGGAGCGGGGGTCCAGACTCCTACTACCCACACTCCTGATCAGACTACTCCACAGATTCAGACCCCGGCAGCCAATCTAGCTGGGGTAGTTCAGCAAGTCGCTGAAGCACCGCTTGTTGATAGATCAGCTATGTCCTCCAATGCTTTGTAGAGACTGGACAGGTTTATCAAGCTTTTCCCCGTTCATTTCAGTGGTGCTACTTCAGAGGATCTTCAAGAATATCTTGATAGCTGTCATGAGGTTCTTCGGAACATGGGTATTTTGAAGACCAATAGGTCGATTTCGCCGCATTTCAGATGACTGGTTCTGCCAAGAAATGGTGGAGGGATTATTTGTTGACACCAATTGGGTAACCTGCTTTGACTTGGGATCAATTTTCACATCTCTTTTTGGAGAAGTTTCTTCCAATCACTACTAGAGAGGAGCTTCGTCGTCAGTTTGATCAACAACATGACTGTCACCCAGTAAGAGAATCTCTTTGTGGATTTGTCTAGACATGCTATTCTTTTGTTGCCTACAGAGATAGAAAGGGTCATGAGATTTATTGAGGGCCTTGCTCAGCCGATCAGTTGCAGATGGATAAGGAGACAAGGAGCGATATTTCATTTCAGGATGCGGCCAATGTGGCCAGGAGAGTTGAGATGGTTCTTGGACTGGGAGTTCAGGGTTCGGACAAGAGACCTCGCCATTCCGATAGATTCAACGGTGCCTCTTCTGGAGGCAAGGATACTCATGGTAGAGGCCATTCTTCAAGGACATTTCAGTCAGCACTTCAGATGTCCCATGGTGCCTCAGGTGGTCGTGGCTCTTACTTGCCTTATTCTGATCAGCCAGCCTTTGATGACCCAAAGGGTCATCTTATAAATTAAGACTTCATTCCAGGCTCATAAGCCTTAAAAAGATTAAACTTAATTAACTCGATTGTGTGTGCGTAGTCCGGACGTGAAACTGAAAAGCTTTTATGTGAAAATATGAGAAATAGTAGTTTTTGGAATTTAAAATTTGGTTTTAGTTGACTTTGTTCAACGTCTTTAGTAAACGGATCCGGATCTGTATTCCAACAATCCCGGGAGGTCCGCAATAAAATATGGGACATGGGGGTATGCCCGGAACTGAATTTCGAGGTCCCTAGCCTTAGAAATCAATTTTTGAAAGAAATTGTTTTGCTGGATTTTTAATGAAATAAAGAAATAAAATAATGTTCAAAACCGTTGGTATCGAGCCCGTATTTTAGTTCCATAGCTCGATACAGGTTTGGTGTGATGTTTACATTCTATCTGTGAAATTTGGAAATGATCAGAGTTGATTTGACGTGATTCGGACGTCCGGTTGAGAAATAGTGAAAGTTGAGTGTTCTTGAGAAAAATGATGAGTTTGAGGTTAAATCCATAGTTTTAAATGTTATTTTCACTATTTGATCGCACGAGCAAGTCCGTATGATATTTTTAGACTTGCGTGCATGTTTGGTTTAGAGTCCCGAGAGCTCGGGTGATTTTCGGGTAGGCTTCGGGATGTTTTTCAACTTGTGAAATCTGCTGGTGTACCAATTCTGGTGTGCCCGCAACTGCGAGCCTTTGGCCGCAGGTGCGAGCGGAAGCTGCATATGCGACAAAGCATGGGTTCTCCCTTTTTTGCAGGTGCGCGATCGCAGAAGAAGTAATGCAACCGCAGGTGCGACCCCAAGCTTCCCAGCTCTTTTCCGCATAAGCGGCAGCCTTTTCGCACGTGCGCAAGCGCAGGTGCGAGGGTCGGGCAGTGAGTTCATATTAATTAGAACTCCATCATTTTTCTTCTTATTTTTCACAAGGGTAGAAGACTTAGGGCGATTTTATCAAGGCTTTTTCTTCCAAAATCATAGGTAAGTGTTCATTAACTCTTTTCTTTCAATTACCTAATGTTTTTCATCACTTTTCAATCAAAAATCAAGAATTTTTATGGTAGAAATTGAGGGTCTGGGTAGAATTAAGGAATTTTGTAAAAATGGGATTTTGACCTCGAATTGAGGTCGAATTTCGAAACTAATTGCATTTTCGGGCTCGGGGGTGAATGGGTAAACGGAATTTGGTCCGAACCCCGAGTTTGTACCAAGCGGGCCTCGTGTTGGTTTTTAACCTTTTTTTGAGAAAACTTAGAAAAATCATAAATTTTCAGTATAGTTACTTCCTTTAGCCTTAATTGATGATATTGAGCTAATTATGATTAGATTCGAGCAGGTTAGAGCAAAATTTGAAAGGAAAAGCGGTAATTGAGCAGTGAGTGACCTACGAAATCGAGGTAAGTGTTTGGTTTAACCTTGGCTTGAGGGAATAGGAATCCCCAACTTAAATTCTATGTGAATTCGCATGTGTGTGGTGTATAGGTGAGGTGACGAGTATCTATGCACCACCAAATTTTCTGTTAAACATGATCCTTTCCTCGTTTCCAATTATTTGCTTATGGGCTTAATTGTTTCATGATCATTGAGGTTTATATGTCTATTTGGATTCATTGATTCATTGTTAAGCATTGCTCCAAGTAATTTAGAAGTGTTGGATGTTCTTTTGGTTTTGTTGTGTTACATAAGGATTGGGCTGGTTGTCAGTGTTACGATATGTATATACATTCCGGTTGACTTCGTTATGAAATGATAATTGATGAAGTTTATGAGTTTTACAGCTTCTGTTTACAATTGTTGATATAAAAATATTGTGAAAGGCTTGGCCTGAATTGTGGAAGTTTTTTATAAATAAACTGATATGATATGTATGGTGGGAGCGGGTTGCACGCCGCAATAAGGAGTGATAAGGGTGGACAGGTGGGAGCGAGTTGCACGCCGCAGCAGGAGAAATAAGGGTGATATATATAAGGAGGAGCAATAAGGGTGGACAGGTAGGAGCGGGTTGCGCGCCGCAACAAAGAGCGATAAGGGTGAATATTTATGTTTTACTGATTTTCAAAAACAAGGACTTGAAAAACTCCGGTTTTATTAAAATGGTTTTCATACTCTGATTTTTATTGTGATCTAAAAGTGAAAGTTGTAAAGATTTGAGAAGTTGATTATAATTGACATTTGAAAAGAGTCATCCGAGCTGTTTTTATTAATTGTTGTAAATTACTGGTTATCGAGTTTATTATTATTATTATTTCTTTCTTGCTTAATTATATATAATGTTTGCATGTTATGTTGTTGATACCCCGTCGTAGCCTCGTCATACTTCGTCGAGGTTAGGCTCAGCACTTACTCAGTACATGAGGTCGGTTGTACTGATACTACACTCTACACTCTTTTGTGCAGATCCAGGTACCAGCCAGAGTTAGGAGATCTAAGTAGCTGAGCAGTTTTGTTCGGAGACACGAGGTAGATCTGCTGGCATCCGCAGATTCCTGGAGTCTTCTCTTTACCTTATAGACGCTGTTTTATTTCTTTCAGAACAGAGATATATTCTTTCAGCCCATTATTTGTAGTATTCTTAGTGGTTCGTGAATTGTGACACCAGACCCTGGGTAGTCTTATAGTTATATATTTAGTTTGTGGTTCAGCTCATTCATTCGTTTATTATTTTATCCGTGAATTTATACATTTGAATTAATAAAGTTAGTTTATTTCTGAATTGTCCTGTTGCAGTTAAATAGACTTTAATAAAAATTAATTAAATAAGTTCTAACATTGGCTTACCTAGCAAGTGTGGTGTTAGGCTCCATCACGATCCCTAAGGTTGGGAATTTGGGTCGTGACATAGCCCATATCAGAGCACCTCCTCTTCAGAGTTATTATCGTGGTCAGCCGGCTTGTCAGGGTCAGCCTTAGTATCAGGATGGGTATTTTAAGTGTGGTGAATACGGGAATATTCGGAGAACTTGTCCGAGATTTTTGGGTAATCAGCCTCAGGATCAGAGTTCTCGTGCTATAGTTCCGGCACCAGCTGCAGCACCATCTGCCCAGCCAGCCAGGGGTAGGGGCCAGGTAGTCAGAGGTAGAGGCCAGAATGTTAGAGGTGGAGGCCAGCCTGTTAGAGTTGGAGGTCCACATGTCAGAGGTCGTCCCAGAGGCATGGTTCAGGGGGATGGGGCCCCACCCCGACTGTATGCATTTCCGGCTAGACCCGAGGTGGAGTCCTCTGATGTTGTTATCACAGGTACCATTTCTGTTTGCAATATAGATGCTTCAACTCTGTTTGATCCGGGGTCTACTTATTATTATGTATCATCTTATTTTGCTTCGTATTTGGTTGTGCCCCGCGATTCCTTGAGTGTCCCTATTTTATGTGTCTACGCCCGTGGGGGACGCTATTGTTGTAGATCGTGTGTATCGTTCACGTGTAGTCATTATTAAGGGTCTTGAAACTAGTGTAGACCTTTTGCTTCTTAACATGATCGATTTTTACGTCGGGCATGGATTGGCTATCGCCTTATTATGCCCTCTTGGACTGTCACGCCAAGACAGTTACGTCAGCCTTGCCAGGGTTGCCTCGATTAGAATGGAAAGGGACTCCTGGTCATCCTCCCAGCAGAGTGATTTCTTATGCCAAGGCTCGTCGCATGGTTGAGAAGGGATGTTTGGCTTATTTGGATCATATTCATTAATCTAATGCTGAAATCTCTTCGATAGATTCGATGCCTATTGTTCGTGAGTTTCCCGAGGTGTTTCCGGCAAGACCTGCCAGGGATGCCACCCGACAGGGATATTGATTTTTGTGTTGATGTGGCTCTTGGAACTCAGCCCATTTCTATTCCTCCATACTGGATGGCCCCACCAGAGTTGAGAGAATTGAAAGAACAGTTGCAAGACTTTCTTGATAAGGGATTCATTAGGCCTAGTGTCTCGCCCCGGGGTGTACCGTTTTTGATCGTGAAGAAGAAGGATGGATAGATGAGGATGTGTATAGACTACCAGCAGTTGGATAAAGTCACCGTCAAGAATAAATATCCATTGCCGAGAATCGTGATTTATTTGATCAACTTCAGGGTGCCAGGGTATTTTTGAAAAATTGATCTGAGGTCGGGCTACCATCAGTTAAAGATTAGGGCGTCCGATGTTCCTAAGTCATCCTTTCGGACGAGGTATGGGCACTATGAATTTCTGGTGATGTCTTGGTCTGACTAATGCCCCAGTAGCCTTTATGGATTTGATGAATCGGGTTTTCAAGCCTCATCTGGATTCTTTTTTAATAGTGTTCATTGATGATATTCTAATATACTCCCGCAGTCAGGAGGAGCATGAGCAGCACCTCCGGATAGCGCTCCAGAATTTGAGGGATAATCAGTTGTATGCAAAATTTTCAAAGTGCGAGTTCTGGTTGGATTCAGTAGCTTTATTGAGCCATATCGTATTAGCATAGGGTATTCAGGTAGATCCTAAGAAGATAGAGGCAGTCAAGAACTGGCCTAGACCCACTTCAGCCACAGAAATTAGGAGTTTCTTGGGTTTGGCGGGTTACTACCGTCGTTTTGTGGAGGGATTTTCATCCATAGCAGCCCCAATGAATAAATTGACCCAAAAAGGTGCCCAATTCAAATGGTCGGACGAGTGTGAGGTGAGGTTTCACAAGCTCAATACAGCCTTGACTTCAACACCGGTGTTGGTGTTACCATCAGGTTCAGGATCTTTCACGGTAAATTGTGATGCTTCCCCCCGTTGGGCTTGGACCGGTATTGATGCAGGAGGGCAGGGTGATTGCATATGCGTCTTGGTAGTTAAAAGTCCATAAGAAGAACTATCTTGTCCATGACTTAGAGTTGGCAACCATTATTCACGCATTGAAAATATAGAGGAACTATCTTTATGGTGTGTCGTGTGAGGTTTACACGGATCATCGCGGTCTCCATTACTTGTTCAAACAAAAGGATCTTAATTTAAGACAGAGGAAATGGTTAGAGTTATTGAAATATTATGACGTCACTATATTGTTTCATCCGGGGAAGGCCAATATGGTGGCCGATGCATTGAGTAGGAAGACAGTAAGTATGGGAAGACTTGCATTCATTCCAATCGGTGAGAGACCGTTAGCTTCAGACATTTAGACTTTGGATAATCAGTTCATGAGGTTGGATATTTCTCCCAGTCGTATTTTAGCTTGTACAGTCGCTCGATCTTCTTTATTTGAGCGTATCAAAGATTAGCAAGATGATGACACGCATTTGATGGTCCTTAGGGACATAGTTCGGCACGGTGGTGCCAAGAAGGTTACAGTTGGAGATGACGGTGTTTTGAGAATGCAGGGTCGTATATGTGTGCCTAATGTTGATGGGCTTCGTGAGTTGATCCTTGAGGAGGCTCACAGTTCTAAGTATTCCATTCACCCGGGTGCTGCCAAGATGTACCAGGACCTACGACAACATTATTGGTGGCGAAGGATGAAGAAGGATATTATTGCTTATGTGGCTCGTTGCTTCAACAGGTAAAGTATGAGCATCAGAGACCCGGTGGTTTGCTTCAGCAGATAGAGATTCCTAAGTGGAAGTGGGAGCGTATCACTATGGACTTCGTTGTAAGACTCCCACGGACTTAGAGGAAGTTCGACGCCTTTTGGGTTATTGTGGATAGGCTGACTAAATCAGCACATTTCATTCTAGTGGCAAGTACTTATACTTCATAGCGGTTGGCAGAGATATATATTCGGGAGATTTTTCGCATTCACGGTGTGCCCGTGTCTATCATTTCTGATCGGGGTATGCAGTTTACCTCGCACTTTTGGAGGGCATTTCAGCGTGAGTTGGGTATACGTGTTGAGTTGAGCACAGCATTCCATCCGCAGTTGGACGGGAAGTCCGAGCGTACTATTCAGATCTTGGAGGATATGCTCCGCGCTTGTGTTATTGATTTTGGAGGTTCTTGGGATCAGTTATTGCCGTTAGCGGAGGTTGCCTAAAAGAATAGCTACCAGTCGAGCATTCAAAAGGCTCCATATGAAGCATTATATGGTAGAAGGTGTAGATCGCCAGTTGGATGGTTTGAACCGGGAGAGGCTCGATCATTAGGTACAGACTTAGTTCAAGAGGCCTTAGATAAGGTCGAGATTATACAGGATCGACTTCGTGCAGCTCAGTCCAGGCAAAAGTGTTATACCGACCGTAAGGTTCGTGATGTGGCATTCATGGTTGGAGAGAGGGTATTACTTCGGGTATCGCCCATGAAGGGTGTTATGAGGTTTGGGAAGAAGGGAAAGTTGAGCCCTAGGTATATCGGGCCATTTGAGATTCTTGATAGAGTGGAGGAGGTAGCTTATATACTTGCGTTGCCTCCAGGGTTATCCTCAGTTCATCCGGTATTCCATGTGTCTATGCACTGGAAATATCATGGTGACCCATCCCACGTGTTAGATTTCAGCTCTGTCCAATTGGACAAAGATTTGACTTATGAGGAGGAGCCGGTATCCATTTTAGATCGGCAGGTTCGTCAGTTGAGGTCAAAGAATTTCCCTTCCGTTCGAGTGCAGTGGAAAGGTCAGCCTGTTGAGGCATCTACTTGGGAGTCCGAGTCGGACATGCGAAGTAGATATCCCCACTTGTTTGCCAGCTCAGGTAATTTCCTATGTTCGTTCGTCCTCGAACGTTTGTTGTAGAGGTGGAGATTGTGATGACCCAAAGGGTCAACTTATGAATTAAGACACTATTCTCGGCTCATTATCCTTAAGAAGATAAATTTTAGTTACCTCAATTTACGTGCACAGTCCGGACGTGAAACCGGAAAGCTATTATGTGAAAATATGAGAAATAATAATTTTGGAATTTAAAATTTAGTTTTAGTTGACTTTGGTAAACATTTTGAGTAACTGACCCGGATCTGAGTAAAATATGGGACTTGGGCGTATCCCCGAAATTGAATTCCGAGGTCCCTAGCTCTAGAAAACAGTTTTTCAAGAAAATTGTTGTGCTGGTTTTTAAAGGAAATAAAGAAATGAATTAATGTTTGAACTCATTGGTATCGGACCCGTATTTTGGTTCCTAAGCCCAGTATAGGTTTTTTATGATATTTAACTCCTATCTGTGAAATTTGGTGAGAACCGGAATTGATTTGACGTGATTCGGACGTCCAGATAAGAAAATAGTGAAAATGAAGTGTTCTTGAGAAAATCATGAGGTTTAAGGTTAAATTCGTAGTTTTGATGTTATTTTGATGATTTGATCGCACGAGCAAGTTTGTATGATGTTTTTAGACTTACGTGCATGTTTGGTTTGGAGCCCCGAGGGCTCGGGTGAGTTTTGGGTAGGCTACGGAGTGTGTAGACTTAGAAAAATCTCAGTTGTGCATCTGGTGTCTGTCACCAGGCCTCTGATCTCGCAATTGCGAGGCCAGGATTTGCAATTGCGAAGTCTACAGGCTTAGGAAATGCGATGATTTTGTCGCAAATGTGAAGAAGGCCTGGGAAGGCCAACCTCACAAATGCGACGCACTGGCCGAAATTGCAAAGGCCTCCATATGTCACAAATGCGACACTTTTGTCGCAAATGCGAAGGCAACAGGATTTCCAAAGGTTCGCATTTGCGATAACCGCAGCCTGTTAAGTAAGATTTTAGACGGGATTTTCACCCATTTTTCAATTCTCTCAAACCTTAACCTCCATAGGCGATTTTCCAAAGACCCAAACTTCTCCAAATCATTGGTAAGTGATCTCTAACTAATTCCTTTCAATGCTTAACAACTTTGTATAAGATTTCATCATAGAATCTAGAATTTTCATGGTAATAATTGGGATTTTTGGGTAGAACTTAGGAATTTCAAATTTGGGGATTTAGACCATAAATTGAGGTCGGATTCCAAAACCAATTGTATATCCGGGCTCGGGAGAGAATGGGTAAACGGGTTTTGGTCCGAACCTCGAGTTTAGACCAAGCAGACCCGGGGTCGATTTTCGACCTTTGGTAGGAAAACATAGGAAAACCATGATTTTCTTAAAGTTAATGCCTTTAGCAATAATTAATGATATTGAACCAATTGTGATTATATTCGAGCGGGTTAGAGGCAAATTCTAAAGGAAAAGTTGTGCTTGAGCAGTGAATTGCTTGTGAGATCGAGGTAAGTGTTTGGTTTAACCTTGACTTGAGAGAATAGGAATCCCCAATTTAAATGGTATGTGAAATTGCATGTGTGTGATGTATAGGTGAGGTGACGAGTATCTATGCACCACGAAATTGTTTGTTTAACATGATCCTTTCCCTGTTTTCAATTCATTATATTCATGTTTTGATTGTCTTCATGATTTTTGATACCTCCATGTCTACTTGTTTTCGTCAACTTGTTGTTAAGTATTGTTTCAAATATTCTGGAAGTGTTAGTTGTTCCCTTGGATTCATTGTGGTACATAAAAAGGTTGATCTGGTTGATAGTGTTGTACGATACATTCCGGTTGGTTTTATTGTGAAAGGATAATTGATGAAGTTTATGAATAGTATAGCTTTCTATTTACAATTGTTGAGACATAAATATTGTGAAAGTCTTTGACCTAAATTGTGAAATCGCTTATAAATAAAGAGATGTGATTGTATGGTAGGAGCGGGTTGCACGCTGCAACAAGGAGTGATAAGGGTAGACATGTGGGATCGGGTTGCACGCCGCAACAGGAGAAATAAGGGTGATATATATGGATGAGCACTAAGGGTGGACAGGTGGGAGAGGGTTGCGCGCCGCAACAAGGAGCAATAAGAGAGGGTATTCATTTTTACTGATTTTTAAACATAAATACTGAAATACTCACTGTTTTATTATTGTCATTTCATATTCTGAACTTACGGTTAATTTAAATTGAAACTTGGAAATTTTCGTGAGGATTGGTTATAGCTGAGGTCTGGAAAAGTCAACTGAGTTGTTTTATTTATTTGTTGCAAGTACTGTTTAATTTGCTATTATTTTCCTTCTTGATTTATTATACATTGTATCCATATTATGTTATAAATGCCCCGACGTAGCCTCGTCACTACTTCCTCGATGTTAGGCTCGGCACTTACCAATACATGGGGTCGGTTTTACTGATACTGCACTCTGCACTTTGATGTTTATTACTTCAATACCACACAAGAGAGGGGTGATTTGTGTGGTGTCTAATTTTTCGCGTGCACAGATTATAGAAGGACCTCGTTCTTCTATTTTTTCCCACTACTACTGTTGCGGAATAACAAATACAGAAAGTAAAGAACACAAGTATTTTACGTGGAAAAAACCCGACTCAAAAGGTGAAAAAACCACGACCTACTACCCAGTAGGATTTTATCCAAACACTTCACTACAACTATGAGCCAACAACAAAGTTTACAAACTCTTGCAAACCCAAGTATTAACTCTAACCCTTGTAGCAACACGCCACAAGTTGTTGAGACTACGTCAAGTTAACTCTAACTTGAAAGATACAACTCATGTACCTAGTACAATTTGCTTCTAAGAAAGCTGAAAGGTACAACTCAAAATGCCTAATACACTTTGAACTAGAAATAAAGAAAGACACATAAAACTCTTTATGGATTTGGTTCTTCAATCATGTTCGTGTAGCTTCAGGATCACTCTTAAATCTCAAAGGAATTGCTCACAAAATGCCTTTGCTATTTTGCTCTCAATTCGTGCTTAACTTCAGTATGTGTGCATCACCTATAAAAGAGAACAACACTGATATTTATATAGTTAGTAAATAAATATTAACTAGAATTCTGATGCCACTCTTCCTTGGTGGAAGAGTTCTAGTTGATTTCAACTTCTAACTCCTTCCCTATCTTGGATAGTGTTCTCTTTGATTAAGGAGTCATTCTCCTTATCAATTATGCAAACTTTTCGATCAGGATATATCATATACACCAATTTAAGCTTATCTCC
Source organism: Nicotiana knightiana (assembly GCA_005239525.1). Taxonomy (NCBI): domain Eukaryota; kingdom Viridiplantae; phylum Streptophyta; class Magnoliopsida; order Solanales; family Solanaceae; genus Nicotiana; species Nicotiana knightiana. The sequence goes on along the minus strand of ML395351.1, from coordinate 2,775 downwards.
TTCACGTGCATCCCACATGCTCGAATCTGCCCGTTTCTATGCACACAAGGGATGGACCTGGTTCATGCATGAGTTCCTTTGTCAGTCTTCAAAACTAACCTTTACTTTGGCCAACAAATTCCTCATTTTTGATGATGACAAACTCTGTGCTTTTCATAAGCTTAGGCCATGTTTCAACTCAGCTCAACACCAACACAACGTGAGAAATATTTTTCCTTTTTATCACTTATCATCAAGGACCAGGTACATTAGGTTATAAACATCACTTGTTCAAAGCTAAACAACACTTGTTTAAAGCACAACCTAATTATTTTCTCCCTTTTGGCATCATCGAAAAGTTTCATAAAAATGTGAGATAACCAGATTTTAAAGCTTACTCATGGCCACTGAGGAAACTTCAAATGCAATCATGGATTAATCATCATAGATCAAGCTAAGAATTTTAACCATCAAAGAAATATAAATAAGCAATTAGAGAAAAGACAGTGAATTTCATTGATGATTGATAATATTCTACCATAAAGCATAAGAAGAAATAAAAATACTGGAAACATGAGCAAAAACAACAAAAGAAAATCCCGAACTAGGTCACTGGTTGATCTACACTGGGCTAGGAGGCTTAAGGCTAGGAAGAACTAGGTGCTTGTTTTTTTTTTTTGCTTGGAGGAGTTTCAGCATATCCTGAATAATGCCAGCATTATTCTCCTTTTCTCTTGCCAGCTCATTTCTAAGAGCATCTCTCTCAGTCTCCACCTCTGCCAACCTCTTCTTCAGCCTCTCAATCTCAGCATCCTTAGCCCCACTTTCTAACACTAAGGCTCTGACCTTGCTATTCACTGGTACCTTCTTGGATGAACCAGGTTCTTTAGGAGTGACATTGACTTCATAATCGCAAGCAAGAAGTATTAACCACAAAATGATCCTTGCTTGTAATAATCTCCCTCTTCTTCATAGGTACCTTAAAATGTGCAAGTACAATCGTGAGAATGAAGCCATAGGGAATGACATGAGTTTTGGTGCCATTGATAACCCTATCAGTAGGTCCGCGAGGGTTTCCTGTTCATATGGAACAGATTCATCTATATTTTTCCCTTTTAGTTGAACCAACCCCTCAGCAACTTCACCAGACCTACTTCCCCCTGTTTTTCTCACACTCTCTTCTATTTTAGTAAATTCCTCTCCCCAAACAACCATTGCCCAAGTTTCTTTTGTTAGACCAACAGATGTGGGTGAAGAATCAGCCACTCTTGTACCATTTCCCCTCACAGTACTCGTAGCACCCTTGCTCTTTTTTTCTTTTCCCTTTTTATTTTTACCACCAACTTCTCCAGATTCTGTAGTCTCAATACCTGCATAGATCCTACCAGTACAAATATATTCTCCAAATTTGCAGAAACTTCAGAAATTGTCTCAGGAGTAACTTTAGAATCAGAAGATACATGTTCAGTTTTGGAATACCAAATCTTCCCCCTTAGTAGCAGAATTAAATGAATCTTCAGATTTCTGGGATTCTTCTCATTACCCGCTTTCAATTGCTTGTTTATTTTCTTGATCTGTTCTCCTTCATCAACAATCTTACGATCCATCATCTTTACTCTACTTTTCTTAGAGATTGGTGTGGTTGAAGGAGTGGTAGAAGATGTGAAAGTGGTTTCCTATGGTGGTGATGAAAGATTTTCATAGGTGTTTGACATATCTGGGCTAGGGTATGAAAGAGAACAAATTTAGATTGTGTTTGGAAGATGGAAGAAGAATGATAGTTTTTGACGCTTTGAGAGAGATGAAGTAAGGAATACACTAAAGCTTATCAATATAAAGAGGAATAATTGATGGGGTAAATACAGCTTTTCAGACTCTTAGAAGTCTAATCAAACTGAAATTAAGTTTTGAAGAGACGTTGGAGTGTATCCCTAGAATCTAGGAACTTCAATTCGGTTGAGACTCTTTTGAACAGAACTGGTTCACTTGTAACGGATAGGTCCAAAAGGAGTTCGGAATTAGGTAGGACTCTGCTCATGATCCAAATATAATTATCTCAAATTATGCAGAGTGTAGAAAACATACCTATTTATCTTGATGAACCAGGTTCTTCAATGAAAATTCTTTTGTAAAAGTCTAAATTTGCCATAACGAAGAAAATATCATTCGAGATTAATGAGTCATTGATGCGATACTAAATTGCATGGTTTAGCATGTGATATACCTTACATTTTATGAGCATTAATGATAAAATTACACTTGTTATGTGCTTAATGGAGTTTATTTTATGTGTAGGTGAATTGGAAATGGAAACGGAGATAAAGGGATGCAAATACGTCAAAAATACGCAAAAGGAGACGCCCGGGCGATAGCCGGGCGTTTTCCCCCTAAAGCCAGGCCCCCCTGGCGTTAGGGGGGCGTTTACCCCATAAGGCCAGGGCCCCCTGGCGTTAGGGGGGAGTTAGAGCCCAAACGCCAGGCCCCCCCATGCGTTAGGGGGGCGTTAGATCCCAAACGCCAGGTGTCTCNATTTTCGTGGATCAACAGTAGAGAAGAAGAAAATTCCATTGAAGAGCAAGAACACGATTTCTACAATCTAGTATTTCTTACTTTATATTTCAATTATGCAATTGTTTGTAGTTTTGTTTAGTTTAAACATGAGTAGTTAAGTTTTAATATAGGGTTTTGGTAGAACCCGTTGGGGATGAATTCTTTTGATATTAATATATTTTAGTTGATTATTCTCTATTTGTTCAACTACGTTCTTATTGTAGCTAATTGAATGGCCATCAATTA